>JAWQUT010000073.1:1180922-1195837 GCA_033807755.1 Ellobium chinense
TAAACACACACTGCCTTACATTACTTACTTTGAACTGTCTACAGGGTGGCCTGTGTGAGATGACACGTGGGGAGACTTCTTCAGTTTCATCAAGTTCATCTTGGTCTCAATGGTCATTTGGAAGCCACCAGAGTACACTATGTCAAGATCTATCCAAAATCCTCTTTCATCAATGTATGGCTTACCAGCATGACGTATGGCAGGGATTTCATAGCCCATATGGATATCTGTCACCTGAAGCTCTTCAATGAAGTAGGGCACCTGCAACATGGTGCATAGTTTAATATTCAGCACAACATGGGTTATGTGAAAAAAAATGTTAAATAAATTTTACTCTATCATGTTTCTGATATTTTAATAGTTGTATGCTTGTCTTTTTGCCTTATATATAGGAATAATAACTGTAACTCAAACATCCAAAAAAGACACCTGAGACAGTAGTTCTGATAAGATGGGTACAATTACAAATCTGTGCGATATCTACAAGTATATGATTAAAACTAAACATGTTCTTCTTTCACACACAATGAGCTTGCTTTATCAACTTTTTTCTACATCAGGTTTTGCTGTCATGAACAAGAGATGAAATCTGCAGTAAGCAAAAATTGACATATTAGGCTTTTCACTTCTATAACTGCCTCAACACAACTGAAGCTGTTATTATGGTGAATGTTCTGTTGGTTTTTATTTCAATCTAAGGGGCTAGGTTGTTGCCATAAGAACGACGCTAACTGTGAATAGATTCTAGGGACTCACACAACACTTACATGAATTTTGCTAAGCTTGCGCTGTAATTTTTCTGTCACTTTCCCAATCCACCATTTATCTCGCAGGAAGTCAAAGAAGCATCGGCCAATCAATGCATTGAGCCAATAAAGTTGGCTATCACAGATGACAGGTCCGCTAGGGCTGATTGGTTTTGACTCTTCTGCGTCCTTTCCAGATGAACTTTTACTTCCATCCTTGCCACTAGTGCCCTTGATAGAGTCCTTACTTGGGGAGGAGTGGATAGGGCTAGAGGTTCGAGATGAGTATCCAGCTGGCATTAGGCGACCCATGTAGTGGGCAAACGTCAACAAGTCCACTCCCTGGGGTAACATTTGTGCAAATCTAAGTTACAAACTCTCTTCATAAAAGATCCATGTTTGCAACTGCATGACAGAATGTTTACTTCAAGGAGGAAAATTAAACACAATAGTTACACTATCTTAAGCAGTGTTTTCTTCAGACCACATGATCCTGCAATTTCCCCATTAAATTTCAAAATTGCCCCTAAAATATACTGAACACGCGCCAGTATCTTCCTTTCTCTCCTGCACTCCAATGTCTGCACTACTTGAGGAAAAAAAACCTATAACCCCACTAAATATGTACAATCCCTGCCTCAAATTTATGACAAGGGAGGAATGTCTCATCTGATCTGGAGAAAATACTGTCTTAAGGTCTTAATCTTTCCAAGAAAGAGGACTATAAAATAAAGAAATACAGTAAGGCACACATTACATACATGGATATTATGTAAAGAGATGCTTTTTTTAAGTACACATCGTCAATCCCAGCCAACACCTTTATCACTATTGTTCTGTATGAGCTTACTGTGTCTTCATCTGTACACAGTCACCAAGTTAAGCACTGTTACTCCCTCCATCCCTTTCCCCTTATTGATTAGGACGTTTATTGAGTATAGCTTCCTTTACTGTTCTTTTCTCTTTGCACATATGACCACCAAGAGTATTTATTTGGGCCAGTCTAATCCATGTATTTAAGCCCTAAACTGCAATGACTTTACTACAGTAGGAAGTATACACACTTGGTACCGATAATTCTCTCTTTGACTTCATTGAGACATTGTACACATTCACAGTTTGCTGATACATCCTTTGCAATATACAGACAACCAGTGGTGGGATGAGTATTGCAGCACCACCTCCATGCACAATTTCAGGGTTTTCACACCTGGGTGCAAGGATACCCCAGCCAAAGTATAATCTTTAGTATCTTTTTTCAATCTTCATACATACATTTTGAAAATGTTCTAACACCAGCTTCCAAATTTGATCCAAATGTTTTAACTACTGTATTTCTTCTTTCTTACCTCTCCTTCCCTCTGATGAGAAATTTCAGATGGAATATCAGACAAAGAAGAGGAGGAACCCACAGAATCACTGGAGCCTTCCCGCTTGTGCCTAAAAACATGATCTGAAGTTTTCTTCTGAGAAACCACACGCTTCATTTCTAGCACATGATTACCTGCGCAAGACAATAATATTTGTTGACTTTGCTGATGTTAGAAAAAAAGAAATTTATGAAAAGTTGTACTGGATCACAATCACCAAAGAACAAGGCAAGAAAAGTAAAATGAAAATTATGGTCATTCCTTCCTTAAAACTATAATTAAAATCCAGCACCAGGGTGACACAAAATCTTGTAATCCACCACCACTTCAGTTAAGATTGCAAATTTCTATGATACAATATCAACAACTCTGAAAAAGGACAAAGTTTCAAATCTGAGTGGCTAAGCTTACATTTGGACTCAAAAGGTTTAAGGGGACAACAATAGTTGCACACAAAATATTCCCGGGAGTGATGAACTATCAAGGCTTTATAGAGCTTGACTGAGCAATTACTAGTGGGAATGACAAAGCATACAGTTTGTCTAGCCGGAACACTGAAGGTTTCACCAATAGTCAATGTAGCACATTATTCTAACTAATATTTCTGTATCCATTGAATTCATTGCCCCAATCCACATATTCCATGCTAACATATGAAATCATAATTCTCTGAGGAACTTATATGGGACATGACATTACACATATGAACAGGGTTGCCACATACTATTTCACAATTTTTTCCATGACTTTGTCGTTATATATCTAGATGATCTAAAATTTTTACCATGATGATTACATAATTTAGACTATCCTGCAACTGCTTTACATACATTGCATCGAATTTTTTAGCTGTTTGACAAGTTATTCTTATTCTTTCCACATAAATTCCATTTCTCAAATTTTCTATGCCTTTTCCATTCATGAGAACTGGCCATTTCTGTTGATCCCAGGTAGTTTCCAGACCTGGATACACCAATGACAATTTTCCAGATTTTCCCAGTCTGTGGCACTCCTGTTTGAAATAGTACCGAAACACTTCATTAAACTATGATTCAAGTCACATCTAAAACCACTCCATACATACCTAATGGTTTCCCAATAGCTGCAGCAGTAAACCTCTTAAACCACTCCTCTTTCTCCCTACCAGTTCGTGCAAACAGATACAGAATACTGTGGTTGCATTTCTCCTCAGTAACAAACTCAAATCCCATGTCCGACGTCTTTTCCTTTTTCCCAGTTATAATGGGCTCAGAGTTAATATGCTTGAGTTTGAAATCTTCTGTGAGCTGCTTACTAACCCCTGACAAGGAGATGCAGACAGGGTATTTTTTACTCCAGATTCTTTTTGTCACAAGTCCATGGGGCAGCAGGAAAACAGTCGACCCTGCTAGGTCATAATGTCGTTGGTGGATGAACTGAACTTTGGGTAATTGCTCATCCCACATGGCACGTTTTGGCACGGCATTTTTAGGTCTTTGCATACGAAGGTGAGACCCCTCCAGGCTAATAAAAACTGAGTGAGTCTTGTTAATGTGATAGTCATCCGCATTGTAGTCTGTCAATTCATTCATCCAGCCCTGTGAAGAACAATCATACCATTTCACAAGTTTAGTATAAAATGTGCACTATGCATTGCCGTGTGCACTGGGATTACTGATTTGTGCTGGATAGCTCAGAGAGTGATGGAAAAACTTGCAGATGTTTATTTTTTTTCTTTTTGCCCATATATGTTGAGTAAGCAAATTTGCCTTACAAGCCAGGATACTTACAGAGCCTTCATATATCTGAAAGTTCTATATCTAGACACATGCTAACAACACACAAATGCTACTGAAGCATACAGCATCCTGTATCTGCTCTCTATAAAAGAGTGAAAAGAATAACTAATTTCAAAACACATTGAGATGTTACGTGACACTGAAGCAACTCAACATCCCACAAGGGTTTTTTCACAGATAGCATAGAAAGGACTGTTAGGAATCAAATTCATAGAAACAATATTTCCATCCTCTTGCTTAGTAAACAAAGCTGACTATTCCAAAGCTCTCTCATATTGAATCTGCTTTAATTAAACTTCCATTTCCCTATGCTAGTTGCCACCCCAGTTTACAAGTATTGTATGTCCATTTAGTGTAATTACAGGACTTTCCTTAAGAATAATTGAGTTAGAATAAAAGGCAGGGTTAGGGTTAGAAGTAAGGTTAGGGAAGTGAAAAAAGACTCTAGAGGTTGTTCAACAATTCTGCCAAAGGTTATTTCTCTTTCCTAACCCTACCCCTAGCACTAACCCAAGAACACCTTTGGAGAGTCCCAAGTTCATATCAAATGGCCATACAACACTAGTAAACTGGGAAAACAAAGTGTAAACACACACATACCTTGTACAGGTACTCTTCCCCTTCACTGTTTTCTTTTAACTCAGGCACAGGGGGTGGCTCTTCTTCGAGTGGGGGAATCACAAATGGCTCAGGAGGTGGTGGTGGCTCCATCAGCCACATGTAAAAGGCCCAGCCCATCGAGGCTAACAGTGTGCCCATGACAAACCCAGATATATATGAAGGCAAAGGGACAATCAAATAAGCAAACAAAACAACTGCTACAACAATCAGTTTTTGATATGGTAATGTCCTGTTTTCCAAGCTCAGCTGGCGCAGCACAATGCTAGATGTGGATTCAGATTCCTTCACAGCCTTGTCTTTGGGAGATGATTTGTTTTCAGTGTCCACCACTTCTTTATTTGATTTAAAGACTTTCAGTTCTCTGATTTTAGAAAGTTCTTCATCAGGAGTGTGATGCAGGCCTGACATGGTGGCCACAGCAGATGTCTTCAGCTCGCTCTTTTTCATTAGTCTTTTTATCTTAGATCGTGGCTTTAACTGAGTAGTTGTGGTAAAGCCAGGGTGTCCAGTGAAATCCTCTACTGGCTCACTGGTGAAATGTTCTTCAAATACAAGAATATTTTCAGCTCTTCCACCATTATGAGGGTCATGGAACTCAGAGGAGTCATCACCACTTCCATTTCTCCTCTTGTGTTGTGATTCCACCTCTGTAGCTTCTATGACATCTTCAAAATCATCATCTCCTTCAACCTTGGCTAAAGGGTGGTTTTCTACAAGTCCCGTAGAATGAAGACTACTCATGCTCTCTTTCGCTGGAGCAGAATATGACCTCACTTTAGATGAGGAAGAAGAAGAAATGTCTTTGATGGAGGAGTTGGATGATACCTCTTTTACAGACACTGATGGTGAATCTTCTTCTAAGGAAGTTGATGATGGGCACTTGACCTCCTTTAAATCAGTATCATCTTTATTGATGGCAGCAGAGGCCAAGTCTGTCTTTGGTGGTGCTGAATGTAAAATTGGGACAGTTTCTTTCTCCACTGGTCCAAAGCTACTGCTCCTGTGAAGTGGTAGTAGCTTTGCCTTTTCCTTTTCAGGACTTGGACTGGAACTTGAATCACCAGAAAACTCTTCAATTGTCTTTGAGATTTTATCTGTAATTTTACCTTTCAACCCAGAGAACAGCTCTTTAGAAGTTTCCAGCTTGGCTCTTGCTGCAGTTCTAATTGGTGAACTTGAGACCTCAGTGGGTAAAGATGATGTGGCTTTCAGTGGGACTTTTGTACTCTCAGCCACTCCTTCTAATGGCTTTTCAATGGACTTTATCTCTCCTGGAGCTGATGATGTTGAAGACACTGATGAAGTGGAGGATGTGCGTTCATGTGTTTTCTTCTGTGCTTTTTGAGATTCCTCCACTATCTTCTCATATTTTCCTGTGTATGCTGTAAGGTCTTCATCATCCTCATCTTCCTCCAGCTGCTTGAAACTAAAGCCTGACAGACTGAGACCGGCCCCTTGTTTTGGTGGGGGTGGACGTACCGGCTTGGCCAATCCTTTCTTGAAGCTCATTGTGATACTGCAATGCAAGAAGATAACAGAGAATAAGACAGTGAATTGATCATTTTTTACCTACAACTCAAAAGAATCCGAATGAATTTTAGGTATAAAACTATTAGATTAAAAATCAGAACCCAGTTTATTATCCTACTGAATGTTCTTACACAGTTAGATAAACTTACCAGCAATACCATATGCAAAGAGAACATGGATATTCTCAAAACATGTTCTACTATCACTCCACCACTGAGACATCAGTTTAGAGGATTTTGGTAAGAAACTTATAAATGTCATCAATATCAATTCCCCAGGGTCAGACAATCACTCTGTTTTTTTTGTATCCTCTCAGGTAATGAACGAATTTATTAACCATCGTAAATCTACATGTTGATATGACAGCTCTCCATAACTGTAATAACTAGCTTTCAGCTCTTGTAAAAGTTGATCTTGGACCACATCTTTCTTCAGCCCCTAACACACAATCACAATAAGAGCCCTTAGTAAACAAAGTAAACAATGAATGTTAGGTCTTTTGCCTCAAGGAGTGCAGCTGGAAGACCAGCTGATATGAGACCCCTAAGATATGAAAATGGAAAAAAAAAATTAAAACAACATGCCTAGGCCAGCTTGATCTTATAAGGAGAATCAACATGTAAAGAAAAGGATGAGCAGGACATTTGGCTGCAAAAAACCACATGGTTTTTTTCTACAGTGTGGAAGTGGCAACACATAACAATTTCTATGATATTCATGAATGCAAAGGCACTGAGAATGAAAATATGCCACACTGTAATCGTGTTAGATGTTTAGATCAGTCCTATGAATAATGGTAAATGTGTTTAATACAAAACAAACTAGACCACTGACAGCTTTTGACAGCAGCTTCAGGGTTTAACTTTATCAAGTAGTAAATTTTTACTCACTTGCCATGGTTTGCAAGTGGCAAAAACATCTAACTTGCTATCACTGCTTATGACTTGTTAACTTTCACCATACTGAAAATTAACTGCATTATCTTAAAATTCCTTGTCCTGTTAGCCCAGCAAATAAAACCATATGATCAGTTAATTATGCCTGCTTGGGTCTAAATACTGTTTAGTTGTGCAATTTTTGTTTTTTGGAATACTCTGAGCTATCAGAGCATTTTCCTGCCTCTTTCATGTGCCAAAGAGAATTTCCTTTGTTGTTGTTAATCTACATCAAGACCTGCAGACTACTTACAAAATTTGTAGAGTTTCAGGTTTGCTCAATTCACAAGACAAAATTTGTAACAATAGTTAATTTTGATATTTACTGCAACAATAAATGGCACATTTCGGGAACTCTCCTATTGGTTAAGGTCAGAATATGGTTAGAAAAGAATTTGGACGTGAGGCCATCAGGCTCGCAGGAGTCCTTATTTGCTGGGTGGATACAAAGAGGTTATATTGGTAGCAGTGACGCTGCATGGGTGCAGTCATGGACATAAATAGATGCCAAGGTAGCCAAACAGATGCCAGGGTAGCCACAAAATAAGATTTTGTGATGGACAATTGAGGTCAATTTATGATAATTTCATCTGCTAGTGACCAAAATGTGGCTCAAGTGTTTCGTTTGCTATCAATATGAAGACAGTGTGCTTAAGATTGCCTTCACCTGCTTAAAGACAGACCCATATTAGGTCTGTTTTTCTAGATCTAGATCTAGGAAAGGAGTTTTGTATGCTTTTTGTGCAAATTCATTAAATAGACTGCCTATAAATGCTGTGAGAAACAGATCTTGATACGTAGAGGAATGGAACCTATGAGCTAGGCTCTTCACATCTACGCCGACCAACCCAATAATGCACACCGCCACCGAATAATCCCATTCGTTAGAAGAAAATGGACAACATCAGCTGAAAGAGGACTGTTCCACATTAGCCTTTTAGGATGTGAGCAGATTTGAAATTTTACCAAAAACCTGAATCTGGGAGTGTAACTGATCCAGATGTCAAAATGCTGAATCAAATTTCAAAATGTCTGCCAAACATCAAAACAACATTCTAATTTATCAGCTGCAGTTTTAAAAGTTTGGTGATTCAATTATTTACTTGCAATTGTAGCAAGGACACTGTCAGGACAGCACCACCGCTGTCAGAACACAGTTCATTTAGTCTTAGATTAACTGGGTCCATGAAAGATTCCCTGGCTCACATGACCATAATAACATAGAAAAAAAGTGTTTTGACAGTTCTGGTACTAGTACTTCATACTGGCACAGCTATTTCCATTGATGCTAAGGTAAAGTGAGAGAACTTCTGAAAGCACCTGGTGTGTCTCAACTGACACTTCTGTTCTTGATAAGAGTTAGGCATTAGGGTTAGGGATCCTATCTCAAGGAGGATAAGAGAACAAATTTACAAATCCTGTCTCAAGAAGCATTAAGGTTAGGGACCCTATCTCGATGAATTATCGAGTTAGGGTTAGATCTAGCTGTTGCAGTGCTCCGTGCATTTGGAAACCCTTCCAGTGAAGCTTACCAATTTGGTTTACTGTTTAAAAATTTAAGGGATAAAGATTCAGAACTTGATTGATATGGACCTTTCTTTTTTTGTTGGCTTTTAGTATCTATGCATGTGCCTTGAACTTCTCTGCAAGTATCTGCAGTGTTTTGTCCACATTGCACTCATCACATTTAAATTATTTTTTTAAAAAAAACCTGAGTCCACTGAACACACGCCGATCTCCCCTTGTTTCCCGCACACCATAAAAACTGAAAATATATCTCAAAATTTACAAATCCTCTCTCAAAATAGTGATTTTTTTTAATGTATTGTAAGACAAGGATGGAAAGCCTCCTCCAACTCAAAATGACCTGCAGAAAACATTGTTGTAATGAAGGCTCTGTTGTGGGTGATGTAGACAATGTTTGTCTAAATCAATTTTTTATGACTCATGACACTCATAAATCCTTCCAGTTCTCCAGTCTTGAGAAGCAGACTGCACTAGACACTAGACTGTCTAGACCTAGACTACAGATACTCGGCCTTCTCTAACGACAGCACCGATTCCATGACTTGTCTACGACTAAATGAACTGTATCATCGGTGCTGTCGTTAGAGATAGCCAGATACTCCACTATACACATATCGGCTATCTCGAAGGACAGCACCGCAATGATAATGCTGTTCATTTAGTCACAGATAGGTCATGGACTAGACTGATATTTCAACTAAATCGGTGCTGTTGTTAGAGAAAGCCCACATATCAATAAATAGATGAAGATCTAGTCTAGATAGACTGATTGTGATAGATAGACTAGACCTTTACTTAGACGAATGACAATATCGATAGGCCTGTGATGAGAATTTCGTCTCTATCGCATCACGGCTAGATCTAGCGAGACCTAACCTTGCCTAAGACTAGACTAGGCTATGGTTTGCAGATCTAGACTAGACTAGTCTAGCTGTGCCATTGATAGACATAGACTAATTGATAAGAGATACTTCGGGTCTGTACTTACTTCACAAAATGAATTACAATCTAAATCATCTTAATATAGTCCTTGCCAATTCAGGCTCTTTGTTGTCTAGAATCTGGGTTTACATCGTTAGGCCCTGTTAGTATTTGCAGGCACTTCCGGTTAACAAGATATCAGAAAACAAAACACTTCCTGTTTAGGTTATTACGGAGTAAATGCTTGTTTTCATTACGTGTTACTTAATTGTCTTGAGTCAAGTAAATATTAGGCTATGTTGTTGCTTTTATCATGACTTAAGCATTTTTAATAGCACAAATTCTCAGCAAATAATTAAATATATTTTTGTTCATAAGAATAACTGCAAATGGAACGTTGTGAGCTTTTTGTTCCGGTGCAGAACGAATACAACATGGCGGTGTTTTGTTATTGTAGGAAAGGGGTCGTGCAACATACCAACTGACTGGCGTACAGCTGTTGCAAATGACATTACCGACAGGATACTTTATCAGATGGAAATATGCGGTGTTTGACGTTGTTTTTGTTATTATTTTGCACCTTTCAAGAAACGAATCAGGTATTGTTTTCTCTTATAACAAACAGCCATAGACAGTGAGTGACGTAGACCTAGACTAGTCTTAGTCAAGTCGGGCCTTCGATCTGACGCAAGCGATAAAGGAGCAATTACATAGCATGCAATAAAGTTTGCCAACAAGGCTAGCATATAGCCAAGTGTTTGTTTTAGTGCTGTTCAAGACAACTCTAGTGTAGATAAACATGGTTTCCATGATTATGAAGTTATTTGAAGTGTAGTCTAGATTTCTAGTCAGTAGAAACCAGGGGCGTAGCGCAGGGGTCGAAACCAGGTAGGCAAATCTGCACATTGGCCACGCAAATCATCGTACTGTTGCCTTTTGGTCATCCTACATTTTCGTTGGGTAAAAGTGCGGAAGACAAACGAGGTATTATACGGCTAATATTTGCTGCACCATCTATAGACTACCAAGTGCGCATGATAACATCAGTAAAATATCGTGATAACACCCACAACAGAGACAAAAACAACTAACTCAACCATAACAGCACTGTATTAATTGTATTCACTTTATGTTTACTCATTGTAGATAAAACTGACACGTCTTTTATGTGGGTAAATATATTGTGGCGATGTCGTTGAAGGAATAGTTTTAATGATCAGCTTTACTTCCATCGCTAGAATTGTATTTCATTGTTCGTGTCTGGTTCATAGTTGAGCTTGTCTAGTCTATTTTATTTTTCTTCATGAGATTCAAAAGAGAGCTTGCAGGCAACATTGGCTGCGTTCAAAACAACATTCACGTTTGTTAGGAGGTCCACTGAGTTCATCTTGCCAAAACACACGGTCTCAAATTATCTAGGGTTTAACGCTAGACTAAGATCTAGTCTAGACCTATGTTAGACGCACCGAGCAAGGTTGTCAGACTTTCTTGCGAGCCGAAGCCAAATCGCGTGCAAACGCGCCAAAGTGAGCCAAACCATGTTCGGAATGGGCCTACAGGAATCAGGATTTTACCTCAAAGAATTTTTTCTACAAACTGCTTGTGTATTGGATATACGTGGGTATAACTATGTTTTTTTTTACATTCACCAGAGCGACATTATAGGAACTGAGTGTCAAATGGGATCATTTTATTTTATCCGTGTTCATCGGGCAATTATGACAGAAGCCTGATCATTAAAGATACTATTTTGAGAGAAATAGAAGTCTTTTTTATTTGAAAAATTAGTCAATTTTAACCTGATTGTTTGAACAAAGAAAAATTGTCAAAGAGCAAATCAGTTATTTGAGACCCAAGAGCTTTTTAAAAAGAGAAATATCTGCTATTTGGCTCCAAAAGAGCCAAGTCTGGCAACCCTGGCACCGGGATGATGCAAGCTTTAGCTAGCTAACATACACGACTTCATTCAACTTCGGCCAATGGGAAAAGACAGTCAGTCGTCTGACCTCGTTTGTCTTCCGTAGGCATTCTGATTTTTGCCTATAGGCATGGAAAGTTTAATACTACTCGGGTTTGCCTTTGGGGCTCAGTCTGGGTTCGAGTGATGATTTTTTGCGTATAATACAGTAGAAGAGGAGCTGCCCACGAGTTACCCTGTGTAGTCAAATTTTCGAAGTGACTACTACTGGGCTAGCCAAGCTGAACTGCGTTTGGGGCTCAGTCAGGGTGTAGTCGCCTTCTTTTGATATGATTCTAGACCAGTACGGTAGAAGAGGCGCGGCTTTAGGGGTTGCCCTTTATAGTCAAAACTATGAAATGACTTTTTTATTTTGTTCAGTTTTCTGAGCTGAGAATTCATAAGGCTGATGAACGCAGGCCTTTCTTATTTCAATTATTTTCTGCTATCTGTGTTTTTCCTTTTTAACATCTTCTGAGGCCTTCCTTTTTGAAGTGNAGTCAATTACAGCCTTGAAATAGTTATCAATTGTTGTCTATCTATGTCGATATTTCACTAAACTTGGCATCGTGCCGATTACCGCCACTCTACTTCCGGATCAATATGCACGACGATGTTGCCACTGGTACAGATTTTTCCTGGAAGGCAGGAAAAAATGGCTTTATGAAATGCCATTTTTCTTGGGAAGAAATCGCTTGTAAATTATTGGAAATAAACTATGAAATTTTGGATCAATGCATAAAATGCTTGGCTTTATTCTGTTTAATTGTAAACTGATAGATTTTTTTTAAATTTCATACCGTGAGTAGGGAAATTGGAAAAAAATAACATCTCGCTGTTGGGGAAAAGGACATGGCCAGAGTGGCAACACAGACATGCCGCCCGCTGCTTTAGCGATGTTAGACCTTAATTTTTCCCCCTCAAAGAAAGTCATTACCTTGAGAAAAGTTACAAGACAGATGTCATATATAACTTTACTGAAAATCAGATTAAGCTCTCTGTTTTTCAATTTACACAATGTGTTTATAAATTATTGCATTTTTCATTTCACAAAATAATAAAATGTCACGGTTGTCGCATCGCCACTTTCAGTGGGCAAGAATGCGCAATGTGGTCTTGGTAAATTGATCATACAAACCTCTAAATGATTTCTTTTTCCACCATTCTCTAAATTATTTTGTTGGAGAAATAAATGAAACACCGTCTGCTGTCATAATCCAAGGGAAATCACTTTAATACTATAAATTTTGATAGAAACTTGTTGCAAACGGATGATGGCGATTACTGGCACTAGAGGATAAGTACACTCTGTAAACCTAATGGTGAGTAATCATCAAAATCAAGTAATGGTTATAAAAACTGCTTGAAATGGGTAAGATAGACTAAGTATCTGTCACTGCCAACTAGATATTATTCATTTGTTAGCCTCTGCATAATAATATAATATACAGATTTCTGGTTTTCAAGATTAAGATGGCCACAATATCACATATGACATAGTCTGTGAGAACTGATTTTCATTTTCATCAATGTCCAGAGTACAGAACATCTCAAGATAGTACCAATAATTATGGAAGGATTTCCACAAGTGGTAACTCCTACAACTACGGTCAGTACCGTAATTCCGAAAAACGTACTAATACAATCCTAACCCTAACCCTAACCCTACCCCCCTAACCCTAACTCTACCCTTAACCCTATTACTAATGCCCATTGAGACAGGAGCATCAGTCGAGGCTAGCGTAACTCCTTATCATCAGTTACCACATATGGAAATCCTCCCCCCATATTTAATGGCTCATCATCTGTTTATCTTTGTCAGTTCTTTTTGTTTTGCTGCATAAAAATCAGTTTCTGGCCCTAGAAACCTTTATGTTTCCTTGTTAAGTCATCAGAATTTTATGGGATCAGTACTCAGAGACCAATACGTCAATGAAAGTTTCTATCAACTGTTAACTTACCTTATGAACAAATGAGCTTTCAAGAGACATGTTAAAATGTTTTACATTTTATAAACTTGCTTCCTGCTTGGATAAAGAAATAGAGATCCACAGGCACATTTTCAGAGCTCATCTCCAAGAGACATGGGTAATACCTGGGTTCAAAATATGTCTTTTTTTTTAGGAATTTTGAAGTATCAGGATTCTCTATCAGGAAAGCTAAAAAGCAAAAATTGGTTTAACAATTTAACTCTAGGATAATGAGTTATGTATAGCTTTGCAGTGTTGGCCTATGTATTGCCATAGATTCTTGCCACATCTTTCTCGGACACAAAGCTGTTGATAAGAAGTTCCACCAACTTTAAAACTGTAGATGGTGGCCATCAATTTGCCGAGCTCTCACTTTGATGAACCACAAAAGATTTCAGATTTTTGTCTAACGTTCTGTGTGCGCTTCCCCAACACGGCTATTGCATGGGAACAACAAATGCACTCATGGATATTGGAAATCTTCAGATTTGAGCACAGACTTTTGTGGTGGTAATTTTAGAAAATGGCCCCTTGTGAAAGCCATGACTTGATATATCATGTTTGCTGCAATTGAAGACAAAATGTATAGCAAGCAAGACAAATGGGAAAGGGTTGTATGTAGATTTAAGTAATATAAGTGTTTTATCTAGTCATCACATCCAGGTGTACATATACAGTCTGTCACAGGCAATATGTTGTGCACCAGTAGTGCACACTTTTTTGGGATGCTGAGACTAAAGCCCTCAAATAAATGTAACACTATTTAGTGGAGCCAACAATATAGTATGACGGTTGTGACACAAATATCCATGTGACATCGGGTCGGCTGTATGTGAAAAGCCATGGTTTATATTGGTGGTCATGTTGATGAGATGACCGTTGCAACCATATTCAATTGTTATGCAGTGGGCTACACTGGCATAATTTTTGGATTATATTCAGATGGCCTTCATGAGTATGTTTCAACAGAGAACCCTTCTGTAGGTGTTGGGTCCTGCTTAATTTTTTATAACAGGCTGATTCCACTAATCAGTGGTATTGACAGCTCATATTTATTAAACAAATCAAACAAGAATTTTGGTGCCAAAATAGATGGTAAAGACTAGTCAAACTCTAAATTTAGGAAGTTGTCAAAGATTATGTGAATTTTGCTATTAGTTCTACAGATTGAAAGGAAAAGCATCTAAAAATTTATTAAAGTCCTGAGTAATAATAATAAACAATAATAATAATAAAGAGGATTTTTATAGCGCCTCACCCCCAAAAAGCTCAAGGCGCTTTACAGTCCATACACTGCTATCAGACACATGCATCATTTTACAAACTCTCACACATGAGAACCCATTCACACATACACACTGTATATTATCAGCATTTATGCAAAAACTTCATTATAAGAAGAAACTGGAAACTGGAAGCATTTCAAGTATGAGATGGATGTCTAATAGTAAAAATGCCTTCATGAGTTAGGATGAATTGACTAAAAGTGAAAATATAATTTAAACTACACCAAAACCATAATCCAAGGACATACTGTATTATCTTACCCCTTCCCCACCC
>JAWQUT010000073.1:1196265-1229540 GCA_033807755.1 Ellobium chinense
TTTTTGACCATGTATTTGTTGGTGATGATGTGGTTTCCACTGACACCAATTTATTTCTGAAAATGGTTATGATGAAAGATGAAGTATTTAGGTGTGCTCGGACAAAAAGAGGATAAATAACAAATCTGGACAGTTTATGATATTGAAGGATGGTGAAATTAGGTGTAGATAACTTATGATAGCTTTTGGGAAGGAGCGGGGGATAAGGATGGAGAGGTTGGAAAAGGGGCATGATGAAGTCAGTAGATGCCTCAGATTTCTGTGCTTTAAATTGTTCTCATTATATGCATTATTTTTATTTGGTTGCAGAATCAGCTTAGTATTCAGGACTCGGTACTATTTGTATCTACATTGAGTGGTTCTTTCTACACTATCAGCCGCAGCAGTGGCAAAATACTGTGGTCTCTCAAAGAAGGTATGGGGAACCTCTAGATAATACAGAAAATAATATCACTAGTTATAAAGAGAACTTCAGTGTTGTCTTTTGACTTTAAATCTTATATCCAAAAAACAAAGTTTGTAGGAATTGTGACAGTAGACTCACTTGTTGTTGGCAGCATTGTTGTTCAGAACCAGTGATCGATTTAATTTTAATTTATAAAACTGCGTGACCTCAAAGCTGATGTATTTGAATTTTTTTATCTAGTCGTTGGAAAGCTCCATTTTCTTGTTTTGTTCTAATTGTCTACCTCACAAGACCTCATGACCTAGAATGCCTGAGCTCTAATAATAATCTTGCTATCTTAACTGCTCTTGCTTCTTCTTTTTTTTGTCCATAACTGCAGAATAAGATTTAAAAGTTGTTTTTTTTTCTCTATAGATCCAGTTTTGCGTGTGCCACTGGATTTTGCAGCAGGGTAAGTTAGGAGAAATCACTTTTAAGAGAGAATGTTAAATGAATTATGAATGAATGAATTTGATAAAAATTTGTTTCACAATAGAAAAGTGAAGGTCTTGTCATGTCAGTGTTATCAACAGGCATGAAAAATTCATAGTAAGGCAGTCTATGATTAAAAGCACACTGAGTGGAATTGGGCATCACTTTGTGAATATTGTGAGGAAAGACAGTAATGAAACTACAGGTATTCCTGGGTGTCCTGAGCCCATTGCCTATTTTGCTACTAACAGAAGATTGTCAGTGTCATTGAGACCACTGGCAAATATAGTACAAGGATAAAGAGATCATCACAGTCAAGATGTTGCACAAATGATGAGGCCCATATATCTGATAGCCTTAGCATATTAAAACAGGAGAGCCTGCAGTAGTGTCCGCATTTGATGCTGCCTGGAGATATTTGATCTTGCTAAGCTGATTCTGAAAAGAAGTAGGGGAGGCGGGAAGTCAGTGCAACCATGGAAAATCCAAGGTGAAAAAAGGAAAAGACAGGGAGATATTACAGGATAATATGATATGAGATAAGATTCACTTTACTGATCCATTACAGCAAATTTAGGTCAGACAAATGCAGTTCACATAAATGAAAAGAGCATTGATAGCCATGCTTCTTGGCAGATACTGGCATATGTTTTGTATCATGCATTTTATCTCATATTCAGTGCTGTTTTCAAATGCTTTAGTATGCCAAGCTTAGCAGTAGGGATTCATATCAAGCCCTTACTGAAGGGGTAGGACAAAAGAGTTTGACATAATTAGTACACTTACATCTTTCCTAGTCTTTAAGCAATTTATAGCAGCGTGAATTATTTTAATAATTTTCGTATACTAATTTTTCTGAAAGCTGTCAAAGCTAGTATTTAACCTGAGTCTAAAGTGTTTATTTTTCAGTGTAATTAAGAATTACATAAAAATGACCCTTTAAGACTACATCCTTCTTTGGTATGGCCGCTTTGCTTGGTCTCATCAGATAGAGAGTAAAATCAGCCTTTTGCCTGTAGGACCTTCTTCTTTTTCTTCTTTTTCTTTTGGCTAGCCCATAGCTGATCATTTTGATAGCTAAACTTGCTGGCCATTCCAGATAAGCATTTCTATCTATCATTTCAATTAGTATTTTCTTTTGTTTATTGCTCCTCAGACCCAGTTTCTTGCCAGATCCAAAAGATGGTACTTTGTATGCAATCAGTGCCAACCATGAGCCTGTCAAGAAACTTCCTTTTACCATTCCAGAACTGGTCACTGCTGCCCCTTGTAAAAGCTCTGAGGGCATATTATATACAGGTAAGAAACTGACCATGTGGTTATGATAACTTTGTGTTTATCAGTCATGGATCTATGCCTTGCTTGCCACTTTGATTTCATTTTATCATTATCCTATCAGAAGTCCACAACACTACTACAGTTAACAGGTGCTGATCAATAAGATTCATTTTTATTACTATCAACTCTGCTGTTCCAGTAGGTGACTAGACTGACGAAAGTGAGAATTTAGTGACTTCCAGTGACCCCATTAACATGGCCATGGCAGACAATGAATTGTCAAGGTTTTAGTCCTGAATTCTGTTTCATTGGATGTTGAATCATACTGCACATTAGTGCACATATCATTTTCTTTGTTAGGTTTTATCTTTATATTCAGACCTATCTTCTTATTAGATGCACTTATTCAGCATTATCTACTAACTCCTCTGTCGCATAAATTTTAAGCTTGATGATCAAGTTGGTGTTTCTGACTTGGTGGAGACAGTCATATTTTTCAAGTTGCTTCACAGGAGACCAAAACACGTCTTGCTTTCTTAGGAAAAGAGTATTTTTTTCCTTGAATTGCCTGATTATAGAGATCAGTCAAAATAATTTGTTATAAACAAAAATTATCATTTATGGTAAGAGGTTGTAACTGACCCCTGATAATTACAGCTGTGGTATACACAAAAAATATTTACTTCAATCATAGTGTATTAAAATTAAAGTTATGAGGACGATTTCATGTAACAGTGGTGTATTCCACTACAAAGCCACCTACACTGTGAAATTTGACATGCCACCACTTTCATTAGGCAAGTGCCATACCTTGTTGAGATGTAAACATGGGTAATGATATTCCTAGTTATCATAATCATTAGTAACGAGGGCTGATCTTTTTGATGAGTGGACTGCTTGAGTGGTTCATACTTCTTAGGTATCAGCACTCAAGCAGCGGTAACCAGGACGGTAGTCATTTATCAAGTCTAGCATTGCGAGCTAGCCAGTAACAGTCTCTTATTGCTGGAAGAGACAAGTAAACAGAATGGAGAGGTGCATGATGTGTCTGCAGTGCAACATTGTTTGTTAAATAAATTGTGCATTGTGGAGTTATAGATTAATTATTATAGAAAACGCATCCTGTTGTTTCAAGCCCAATTTGGACATACTTACTTTACCCTCAACTCCTGTGAAGAGAATATGATTAAATTGTGCTACTTCCTGATGTCTGTTAGAAGTACTCATCTTGCTAGGAATTAAGTAGTACTCCTAAGTCCCTGGGTAAATTATTACTTTTTGGTCATGCTTAATTTTCATCAGTGTCGATGTGCATGTCAGCCTAATTTTTTTTAACATTTAGAGAGTTTTTATATTTTTAAAAATTAGTTATTCTTTAGGAGGCTCTATGTGATTGCCAGTTATTGTTTTGAATTTGCTGAGGAAAAGGTGGGTTGTATCCCATGGTCAGAGTTCACAGGTCAAAGGTCACAGCTTGCTTTAAGATCTGTCATCAGTAGGGGTATACCCCATTTCCGAAATTCTCTGTCACTAGTATTTCTAAATGTGCTTACCTTTTAGACATTTCCAAAGTTGTCATTCAGATTTAATATATTTTCCAAGATTACATGTGGTTGTTCAGCAGGGCATGTGGAAACGCGACTATTACCATAAAGAAAACAGAGAGTCTGAGGTGATTTTTATCAATCAATCTAGATTAGTACAGCCAAGTGGGAGATTACGCAAGGTGAAAGTAATACCAAAGTATTCCAGCATATTGTTATACTATAGTTTCATGTTTTATGTTTGAATTAATAGAAACAGTTATGCTGAAGTGAAAGAGAAATTGGATGATAAACTGGTACAAATTGAATTTCATAAAATTTCTATTATTCTTACTTGAAAATTATCAGTAATTGTCCAAGTTTCAGAAATATAGCAAGTAATATTCTTCGATTTTACAATCCTGATGATGCTAATTCAGATACAAAATGATTATTACTTCAAACTGATCTCATGGTCTGTCTGTCAGCGCTAGCATATTTCATCACATATTACACAGAAAGATGAAAGCCTCCTGTTACAGAAACTCTAGGTCACTGTTACATTATATTATATCAGTAGAGGACCAAGCATGATTGCAGTTATGTGATAAATATCTTCATGACACAATAACTGGGTGTACCTGATAATTCATGACTTAGATTTTTCTATTGTGTGTGTGGTTGTGTGTAAGTGTATGATTTGGTTAATCATCCAGCATATCTGTAGCATTTATCAAGATGGGCTATTATGCTTGGGCCTGTTGGTGATTGGGATACACTTTGAAATCATTACAATCTAAATCAGTGGTGAAAAGAAACAATTACTGGCTGGTTCAGTAGGTTATCATTCTTGAGTAGTTGTGGTGGTATTTTAGTTTCATGAAACAACACAATGCTGAGTGGTTGGGAACTTAGGGTTTCCCATTGTTTTGAAGAGCATGAAACATTCTCCCTGGTGACTTTTAATACAAGTAAAGTCAGTTAAAGGTTTGGCCTGGAGTGGAAGAGTAAATGACAAGAAAGGGACAACTGATACAAGGCTGATAAGAAGCTTATTTGACTCTTGTTATCATAACAAAAGTTGTTATGGACACACAAGGTTAAGAATCATAGTCACATACAAGTTTCAAGGTTTTAGTAAAGTGATCTTCTTTTGATAAAGAGTAACATAAATGGTAACAGCAACATCAGAGAAATCATAATATGGAGTGTTTTACAGTCATAATTTTGCCTCCACCCTCCAGTCGTACTGCAGTTAGGGATATAGCTTGCAGCCAGTCAGAACAAGGTTTTGTCGCCAAACAAGAAACTGAGATATGAGGCTTTAAAGATGATAAAGGCCATCCAATACTGAATTTCTGTTTGTTGCATAAATTGAGAGAAGATTTATTTGTGTACACAAAAACATTGATGTTATGGACAAATGGTCAGTCACAGTAGATGAATTTGTTTTTTTTATGAGGCATATTAGATAAAATATAAATTCTCCTTCAGTTTTGATTTTTTTTAAAGGAAGGTTGCAGTGTCCTTCAGACCATGTTAAATCATACGATATCCTGTTATTCCAATAAAGCAATCTTTCAAGTGTCTGTCAACATGACAACATACTGTCCCAGACAACATACAGGGTTACATTATACAAAGTCTGAATTCTTACACCCACTGCGCTCGTTGTGGCCATAAGCTTATATCAGATAAGTTCTACCTGCACGGCCAAGTTGTCTAGCCAGCATTCTGCAGATGAGTGATAACACTCAGTATGAATCTTTTAATTCCACTGACACCAGCTGGGTCAAACAAAATCATACTGAGGCCATAAAAATGCAGAATACTTTACCTGGCTTACACGATCAAACTTTATCTTTGAATTTGGGTCACCAAAGCCTTAATTGAAAGCTGAATAATACATTGTCAAATAGAGGTGTCTGTAGCTGCTTGAACTTCAGTGATGTCATGATTTTGCCACAAGCGGCTGCCATTTGGGGAAGGGGAATACTGTAACTCTAGACATAAGGTCAAATCCCAGGCACTCCAGCTGTGTTTATTGCGTCATATTACACACGTATGCAGTAACAGAACGATGCACTTTCTTCACCAGATTGTCTCGGTATGCACCATGGATGATTTTCGGAGGGAAAACGTACTGGAAAGCAGAAAATTAATTTTGATATGCGTGTCCATGTTTAAACAACTGTATCATGGGGCAGAAAAATGCCAGGCCAAAATCTTTTTCACCAAATAAAAGTACACCTGTTAAACTTCCAATGTCATATCAGTAATTTGATTTATCCACAAAGCAGCTAACACTTCAACTTGATAGGCTGTAAGACATACAGAAAATGTGATGGAGGGAGTACCTTTAGATTGAAACTGCCCACTGATTTTTGCTTTGTGGTTATTCCCTCCAGTCATCATAAAAGAACAGTTAGTTTGTTATGTAGACTTGTATTATGTAGTCCAAGAATCTTTCAAGTGCAGTGCTGTTTGTTGTACATGTACAGGAAATATAAAAAAAAAACGATACCCACCAAATGCTTAATATCTCCTACAAAAATTTAAAAAATGACTTGAAATTTTGTACACTTAAAATATGTCCAAAGATCTACCATTTATCAAAATGTCAATTAAATGCGCACCAGATTACGCCTTTTATGTCATTTTGAAATATAACCTACATCTGAATCCCCTTGACTTTTTTCTGCGGGGGCCAAAGGAGAGCATTTCAGCGACACAGGCAGTGGTTTCAACAGGATGGAGCCATATCCTTCAGTGGCTGCAAGGAAAATTTGATGACAGACTGATCAGCCGACGAACACCAGTGGAATGGTCCCTCCACAGCCCAGATCTGAATCCGCATGACTGTGGGGGTTTTGTGCTGATTTTCTGATGTTTTTCAAATTTGCGTCATTTTTTTAATTTGAGGTTTTTTTTTGAAAACGTCATAACGACCACAGTTTTCAACACATTTTATTCAAACTTTCTGCAATTGGACATTTGAACATATAAAGTTTCATGTAATTTCATAAAAAATTATGGGAGTTATAACGTTTTTGGTGGGTATCTTTTTTTTTTATTTTGCGACACATGGTACATATAGTTTCATAAATTGGTTCAGAATTTATTCCATTTTTAATGTGTGAAGTTCAGGAAATGATAAAGAACCTTTTATTTCTTTGTTTTTATTTTGAGTGCCACTGATCTCTCATAATACAGGAAAAGGCCAGATGGTAAAAATCGCAATTTTACAGAAGAGGAGATGCAAAAAATTTTTCTTGTTGTTCTCTCTCTATCAGTTAATGAATAGCACATAAGGCTGGCTATGTCAGAAACTGTAAAAGCTCCAAGAAAATAATTCAGATGGAAAGGAAGAAAACATTACGCTCTATACAGAAGTGCCAAAAACTGAATTTAACCTAATTTGGTG
Organism: Ellobium chinense; assembly: GCA_033807755.1. Lineage (NCBI taxonomy): Eukaryota > Metazoa > Mollusca > Gastropoda > Ellobiida > Ellobiidae > Ellobium > Ellobium chinense. Next base: position 1,203,368 of record JAWQUT010000073.1, read on the forward strand.
TAAATGGTCTTTTGCTGCAAAACATCAGTTGCATTACTAGCAGATACTAAGCATTTAAGCTATGGAAAAGGGATACTAAGCATTTAAGCTATGGAAAAGGGATAAGACCTGCTTCTTTTTTAATCTAGGTCAATTGAGATAATGATTATTTAATTTGCTCATACGCAGGTTCCAAGAGAGACCTATGGATTGCAGTTGACCCTATCACAGGTGCCAAAGTGCAGACTCTTTCCTCTGATGGGGCACAGAAAGTTTGCCCTTCATCCAGCGAAAATCTCATGTACCTAGGAAGGACTGGTGGGTGTAATGATTCATTTGTTTTGATGTTTTTTTGCAGGAGATTTGGAGTTTAGCATTATTTCAATGTCTGGTTTCTATAAACTTCTTCATGTCCATTGTCCTACCTTCCGTACTTAGTGTGGGAACCCATGATCCAAGTTTTAATGCTTGGACATTTGATTTTTGACCTGTCCTCTTCCTTTATGCCTTCTCCTCCTCTTTTCCTCCCCCTCCCTCCTCAAAAATGGCTCACTGAGGGACTTGACTAAATTCTGAGTTAATACTCCTTAGACTTTCCATGATTAAATCCTATCCATAGGCTCCTGAATCTGTCGGCCCTCTTTAGAGATTATTGATGTCTAATTAATAGCCTGCTATTTGTGTTTAATTTTATGGAATCTTTGAGCTCCTGAATGCATTGAAATATCTTGTTTTTCAGAATACTCCATAACAATGTTTGATGGAAAAACTGGAACAAAAAGGTAATTTGGGAACTAGGCTAAAATACCTAATGATGGATGTGATGGAGTTGAATATTGTGATATGAAACCCTTAACATTTGCTGCATCAGCAAATCTGTGCACATTGAAAAAGAAATTGAGATTGACATAAGCAGTGTCATTAATGGGGTCAAATGTAGTACTAATAGTAAAGTGAATATGAAGAATACCAGCAACACTGTACAGTAACATTGTCTGCCACCCACCCCATGGAGCAGGGGCACACGTTCACATCTCACATAATACAACATACGCTAGTCTTAGATGCCTTGTGCAACAGACTTACTTACAGAGGCATATAGATGACAGCAGTGTGCCATGGGCATCTTCCCTGTGCAGCCTCGCTCCATGCCTTTTATAAGCCTTGCTTGTGGAGTGCTGTATCAACTGTATACAGATCTCTGAATATGAGTCATCAAACGACAGTTACACAGCAAAATTAGCACAGCCTCATCTAGCACCCTAGTGCAGTGTTAAATTAGAGCAGAATTTTTGGCTGCAGCTTAATTCTGTACCAAAGGCAAGGTGTTCACAGGATAGCATCCTTTCTTTGTCACATGTTCTGAAATGTTGTCCTCGGTATAAAGGGTTTACTTGAACTGAAGTATTTGTTTTCTTTCTAACATCTCAGTATAGTAGATCTAGTCAGATAATTTCTTTCAGGATTGCACATAGTGGCCCTCAGAGCAAGCTAGTGGCACTGATTTGTTTTATTAGAAAATGAAGTTCATCCATCAGTCTGTCATGATCAGTTTCCTTTGCAGTTTTACATACATCAGAACATTCTTTGCGACATTTTAATCCATATACAGCACCTCACTGAAATAGTAATTTCAGGAATGAATTATCATAACATCTGTCTACAACACATATAGTAGAGTTTTATGCACAGTACAAAGTCAAGTCTTATTGATTAGCTCTTGCACATTCTAACTAGGGTTTTCTATCCCTTGGTTGGTTGCTGTTACACATTTTTGGCTCAAATACAAATTGGTTTTCTTGTGTATGGAATAACATGTCATTCAGCATGACTGTATTATGAAGATATTGTCATCTGGCAAGCTTAGTACAGCATTTATGAATTTAAACCTAAGAAACTATTAGAGCAGATATGATGTAAGAATTTCCAGAAAATTTATAGAATAAAAAACTTTACTGCAGCTTTTTGCTTTAAAAAGCCTTGTAGAGGCATAGAAATCATATAAAATAAATTGCACTGGTTCAAATGTAGATATAAAGAGCTTGACACAGTATTGGGTTTTTCTAAATGCATACACAAAGGTTTGCCTGTTTGCTGTGTACCATATTTCAGAAAGAGATTGTGGAGCCTAATATTCATTAGTTTTATTTTTGTTTTTGTCCCATTCGTGGTGTGACCAGCTGGAATGCCACTTACATGGATTACTCATCACATGTGGCACCAGATGTCAACGATTATGGTGAGCCTTGTATTGATTTGTCTCCCACTTCATTTACATATATATGTTTGTTATGTGGCAAGGTGGCTGATAGATGATGAGTTGCCAGGACCATAATTTATTCACACACATATCTTGTTTTGTATACCTGTTACACTGTATTGATAGGTTCATGATACAAAACTTGTCGCCTCAGAATAGCTTAACTGAGGATAAAAGCTCAGTTTACCTTTAACTGTGTAATTAAAAAGAAGTATGGGACAGGGAGGGAAGGAGAAGGAAAAGAGAGAAAGAAAGAGAAAGAGAGAGAGAGGATAAATATTGTAGTTTAGGAGGTTGGAAAAGAAAATTAAACAAAAAATGATTGAGGAGAAGTTGTGCTGAGTGGAAGCATTATGAAGATGTACAATGAGGGTTATATCATTTGAGAATAAGTGTGAGTCTAAACGCTTATGATTACTGTTTGGTACCAGTGCATAGAGCCAATGGCCACATGGTTTACTCAACACATCTCTGTAATCTTGAAGGTAGGGATTGGGCAGGGAGAAGGGGTGTCTGGAACAAGAGGGGTGATAAGAATGTAGCGTTTGCCTTATAATTTCATACTACTGAGCCACATGTTATGATTTCAGCAAAGTATGATGTTGCCATTGTCTAGGTTAGAAAATTCTCCATGGCTCTGAAGTTATGCGTGAAAACTCTTAACTGTCGTCAATAATGTATACATATGTGAAACCATTTTCGTAAGAGATTCCTTTATGAGGAAGTTGGCAGAAGATGGGGAAAATACTGAAGATAAATCACTTATATTTTCACAAACACTTCAGTTGAAAAGGTCAGGATGAGATGGAATATTTCCACTCGTCTTTACAGATTTTGCCACTTCAAAATTCCTTTCCGTATCTCAGAATGTTAATAATTGTAATATGTGGCTCATGTCGAGTTGCTTTAAGGCAACTATATTTTTCACTTGAAGTTTGATTAAGACATCTGTATTTCAGAGTTGCGGCACTTTGTGTCAAGTTCATCTGGTCTGGCCGTGACTCTGGATAGTGATACAGGTATCATGATCTATGAGAGCCATTATGGGCATTTGTAGAAAGTTGTGATGGATTATTTTATGGGTCCATGTAATAAAAAAGAATAAGAACTACTCCCAAGTCCACAACATCGGCTAGTTGAGTTCATATTACAAAAGAAAGGACACTAGTCAGAAGGGTTAAATTAGTGGGCATAACCAGGACATGCAGAGCATATTAGGTCCTGTGGATTGTGCTAATGATTAATTCCACGCCCATTGAATCACAGAACCCACAAGAGCACAGAGAGGATGAACCCTGAGTTGCCTTGGCATAATAACTTCTCGGGTTCAGACAGTTTGTGCCCTTAAGGAGAGCACATGGGGTAGCTGCCTTTGTGATTCTTGCTGCTTACATCCAAAGGTCAGGAGGTTGAATGCTGTAGCCTCCTATTCGAAGTCTGTCTGCCATGACTTTATAGCCAGACCCGCCTCGCCATACCAAGAGCGAGGCTGTGCCAGTGAAGGTGGGGATGAATGCCTCACGTTCAAAAGCTTAGTGGTGCTGCCAGCTGAATCCAAGTTCCAGGCCACGTAGTCACAAAGCTGGAGACTCAAAGCAATCAAGATATGCTTTCACACCACCAGAAGTAATTTGCCATGCCATCAGTACTTGCTGGCAGCTTTCTTGACTCCATTGGTCCTTGGGCAGAGAAAAAAATATAAGAACTAGAAAGTGTGCATAACCAGTTGGCAGAGAAGATACTTTACTGGCATTTATGGAGTCAACCAAAGTCTGTAGACAGTAACAAGTCTTGCTGGCCTATAGATGACAATTATACGTGTTGACTTATCTATATAAAAAAAGTATAAGCTCAAATTTGTGACATCGAGCATGCGACGAAGAAATCTTAAACTGCGATAAAAAATTCAGAATATATGTGTTGTTATTTGTAGCTGTGCCTTTGGGGTGTTTGGCGAGTGATTTGGCCACAGTTTTGATTTAAAAATTTAAAGAAAGCAACAGTAATCTAAAGAATGAAATCAAAGAAAGCAACAATACTTTGTAATGATTTTCCCTCTTGATGCGATTCTTGAACACCATTGAGCTGTACAAAACACCATGTGCACTGGAGCTTATGGGGAAAGTGCAAGGCAAAAAAAAAATCATCCCATTTTGCTTAAATGTTTATCCTTTGGAAGGAGAAAGTCACTTCACTCTTCAATTAGAAATCCAATTTAAATCCATTTGCATGGATTTGATGTGGCAATTTAGTTACCACTGTGTCATTCAAGAAAGGGGTACTAACTAGTCAAGCAAAAATTTAGATAGTATCTGATGGCATTTCTAGGACCTGACAACAAGGTATCACTTTTCCACTGTGATAGTTCACTTAGGTGAGCCAAGTTATAGCAGTGAAAAGCCTTTATTCACCACTCATTGCACTGTTGAGTAATAAGTTTAATGAGATATATGATTTATACCCAGGCAAATGCTTGCTTCCTCAATATACATTATTATAAACGCAGTATGCTAGATCATGTAGTGCCATTCTGAGCTTCTTTGAGAATATACAAAACATGAGGCAGGAGAAGGACATGACTTTGGCAACAAGAAGTTGAATTTGATCCATGATTTCTTCAGACAAATTATTTTGTACAGAAGTTTGATGTTTACGCCCTCCATCAAGACCACAGCTGGGGCCTGACTTATTTCCCTTAGGCTATTGGATTATTGACTATTAAAGCTGACAGTTCTAGGGATTGCTTCATGCATCACTCTAATATGTTTCAGGCGAATTGTTGTGGAGTCGTGAGTTTGATTCCCCTGTGGTGGCCATGTACCAAATGCACCATGAGGGACTCCAAAGGGTGCCTTTTGCCAGCTTTGCAGCAGAAACTCTTGACCACCTCACCGGTCAGCTGGCATCCACGCATTGGAAGGACAGATTTATGACACGTAATCTCAAACAGACCTTTTAGTAAGTTGATGATATCATGGATGGAGAAATTCTCTGCACAGAATATGATTTTCAGCCCATTCATGTTCATGTCTGGCTTTCAGCTAGTACATTTCTTAAATGAGTTGGAGAGAGAGAGTTTGGAGAAGGCTCAGAAACCAGGAAATTACTGTACCATCCTAATGCTAATAGGTAGATGGAGATAAGGAAGAGAAAGTTGAAATGACAGCGTTTGTATTGAAAAAAAATTCTTTTTATAATTAAGCATATTTCAGCATCAGTATTAATGAAGTTTCAGTCAGTCAGCTGAAAATTTGTGAATGAAATCAACAGTCTTTGGTTCACTATTTTGTTTGCAGCAGGCCACGTTTCAGGTTCAGAACCTTTTAGATAATATTTGTTCAGTTATGTTTGTACAGTATTCTGCAAGAGACATTCTGGAATACCACGCAGTTGCTGTAAGGTGATAAATTATTTTGATTTACTCATCCAGTCATACCTTAAGACTTACATTATAATCTAGTGGCAGGTAAGGCAAATTTTGTGTCTTGGGGAACTCTTAAGCATTGAAGTTTGCTTTGTGATTTTAGTTAATGTGATAATAATTATTATTAATTACAATTAAGCTTTCTGAGGATTTTTTATAAATGCTCTGCCAATTAGTTATTTATGTATTGATTTACATATGGTGATTAAAAAATTGACGTCATTTATACAGGCAGTATGCACTGTTTCTATGAACTTTCTTTTCTCTCTCTGTATTCAGTCCGAAACTGTACATTGGAGAATCAGAACATGGGGCCTATGCTGTGATCACACTGGTAGATGAAACAACACCAACCATAGGTGTAAGTATATGGTGGTTAATCTGTGGTGAAAATCTCATCTTGTCACTTTTAGTGTGCATTGGACTTCATTATCTTCAGCACTAACGCTTTGTTCAAAAGCGAGTGGAGACATCAAGTAAATCTCAGAATGAGTGGGATAAAATCATAAAAGATTTAATTTGTCCTCTAATGGGTCCATCTCTTATACTTCCTATTGAAAACTTTGACTAAAAGGACAGACACCGTACTTCACCTCTTCTGGCCTCCAGGGAGAAGGAAGGACCCAATAAACTTTTCGACCGTGTTCAAGCATACTTCAGCCTCCTCAGGTTTTTCATCCTCAAGAGATTGTGTGTGTCCAGTATAGTCAACTTCGTTTCATTGCAACTCCTTGGGAGCAAGGAAAAAATTACGATTAAAAGGAATTGCCCTTGTCCAAAGACTTATGTACAGAACAGTAGCGTTTTGTTATTTGGAAAAAGTTGCACTTAAGCAGAAGCTGCGATTATCCAGATTGTAATTAAGCTAGTTTGATCGATATTTGGTTGTTTTTTTAAAATATTTATCCCACCTTATTGCTCTGCAGGCAAGAACACATGGTCCTCTGCAGATTGAAGGTCCTGACATGCCAGCAGATCCACCTGACCCAGAACCAGAACCAGATCCAGAGGAAAATCCAGGGCCAGGTTTACACCGAGAGTTTATCAAGGCTACAACTATTCGTAGAGGAGGGGCAGTTCTTATGATAGGTATGAAGCACACCTGCCGTACACTCAGATTTAATCTGAACTGCATGGATTTTTTACTCCAATTTTGGCTTTAGTCATATTTTCAGATTTGGCATCACACTATTCAGATTTTTAAACGTTTGTTTTGTCTTTGCCACAGTCTAACATTTCCAAACCAGAATCACAGAAATGCTTGCAAATGTTTGGAAAATTGATGTCATAAGCCCCTGAGAAAGTACAAAATAAAGAACGAGGCCAGCACCTTTTGAACATGGTATGTCAGGGGATCTTGGCCAGTGACATCATTTGGTGACGCCGGAAGGATATTGGCCCTTTTGCCAAGTCCAAATTAGAATGTAGAAACAGCTTTGGCAAGTGAGCAGGTGTATATGAGTATATTTGCTTGGTTATGAATTCATGTGAGGATTCAGAGTTTTTTCCCCAAAATCAGATTTTTTTGCCTTCTATATTCAAATTTGTTCAGATGTGAGGGTGGCAGGTTTGAAGAAGTCACTCAATTTCATTGAAGATAATTTAAGTCAAAATCCCTTCTCACAACAAATGAGGATAAGTAAGGGAATATATGAGCTGAAGTATAGCTTTCTCTCTTGGTTTCAGGATAACAGCAGGACTTCCTTATAATAATAACATAATGATCACATAATATTTGACCTGATTTGGTAACAACTTTGAGTGTGATTTGTTCAGATTTAGCTGAGTGGTTAGCAATTTAGTTTTAATGATAGCTACAGCAAAAAGAACAACGCAAGAAAACAGTTTGCTAGAAAATAGAATTGAGTTACTGATTTGATGCAGTTAATGATTTTTCTATCTTGTATTTAAAGGTTCTATCCCTTCTACTTTGTTCTGACCAATGCTGACCCATTCTTTTTTACGAAGGGTTATAAAAGGGAAAAGGGATATTATGTCAAGAATGCAGCTTGTCAGAACTTAGGGTGAGCCAGCTTTTACTCCTTCCCTATTCTGCTAATTAATACTAAATATTTCTTTCGAAAATGAAGCTGCAAAAGTAACCTTTCCTTTTCATAATTCATATCTACAGGCTACCATGAGATGCCGGAAAAGTCTCCAGCCAGAATCTCTTCTGCTTACCTAATCTCAGACAATAGCAATAATGACAATGTGATTCTTGACACTGCTGAAGGGCCACCAACAAAGGTGGAAAACGTCACTTCATCAGCAGAGGAACTGTGGATAATTTCCTTCATAAAGGCTGACTACAAGTTTCTAATTGCCATTTTTCTGGGTTTGGCCATACTGGCTGCAATGGTAGTGTATCCAAAGGTGAGCAGTGTTCACAAGAAGAGATGTCATGATAAACACTTGATGACCGCATGAGATGTTTCTTGCCGTCAAATTACATTAATGTGAAAAATCATATTTCACACTACTGAGATCCCTAATCTCTTCTTTTCTTAAAGTCAGTCATAATGACAAAACTGCAGAAACGTTTTATCTCAGTGCTTGTCATTGCAGATACTTGTATTCAAAATGAAGCAGTACCTCCGCTCCTCTTTTTGTGTCATGTAGCAAAGGGCCACTACAGCGGCTGTGTACTCAAATGGCAGGTGTAGTAACCTCCAGCAGTTCAAGCTACCAAGGATTCTAATAGTGGTTGAGTTCTCCCTTCTGCAGACAAATTTATAGAATTACATACTGTAGCTATTGAAATGGTATCCCTGTATTTACCTCATAATTACAAAAGTGTTGAGATGCGCATTGAGGTTGTTTCAGACTGGATGGCAAGAATAGGGCAAAGTATTAAATAGCAAGAAGTATAAATGTTTAAAATTGTTGTTCTTGATTATTTTATTGGAAATGTTTGGATATCTGCCTGCTGTTGAGAGGAGACAAATAACACAGTTTTTATTTCAGAGGGCTGAAAACTCCATGAGGCTCATGCTGGAGAGGACTTTGGAACAACAACAACAGCGCAATCAGCAGGCAGTTCAGACCTCCACATCAAGACAGTCGTACAGTGACATCAAAATAAGTGAAAGTATGTTAATTAGTTGATTGACACATGGTCTATCCAGTGAATTCATTTCATAATCGACTTGAGTTGAATGAATTAGAACAGGGGTGCTCTACCAAAATATGGCCCACTAAGGGTGCGATACATGGTCAGTGAAGTTATTCAGGACTGTTAAGTGCTTTACTTTATTCATTGTGGTTCATAGTGACGAAGTATACATCTGTTTTAGATTTGGCCATCACAAAAGTACAAAACTGATCCCTCATCAGAAAAGGTTGTGCACCCCCTGATTAGAATCTGTAGTTTTGTAGAAAATGCTGCATGCTGACATGATCTAAAAGGCTACTAATGTTATGTTTCAGTACTTCCTGATGGATTTGTTGGAATTGGAAAAATTGTTTTCAATCCCAATGATGTGTTGGGTCATGGATGTGAAGGAACATTTGTGTACAGGTGAGCAGTTCATTCAGATCAGTTGATTCATGTTTTCATGAAGACAGATTTACACTTTTTCTCACAATTTCTTAACAGTTCTGAAGTATGGTGCAATGTCTGTTAAAGGAGACAAGGTTATGAATCTTCCTAGACTAAACAGAATATTGATAGGAAAATGAATATCAGTAAAAAGTTATCTTTGTAGTTTCCTGCTAATAGTGCAACTTGTGGGACTTATTTCATAAGTACAGTATATGCTTATCCATTGTCGTTTTGTCAAAAACAGTTGGAAATTTATAGGATATTCCCCAATTTCTCTGTAAATTTTATAAAGTTCTTGACACACCCACACACCCCAGTAGTTGTTGTTTTTTTCAGCCTAAATATCCTAATCATGCTTTCTTGAAATATGCATCTATTTGGTTATTTGTTATTGGGCGGCATCATGAGTACTTCGTCCACCATAGCAGATAGCACAGCATGTGAAGGCATCTAATAAAGTGAAGATACATATTGGAAATGATACTGTTGTAAGTCGTAAAAGTCACTTAAGGACTTATGATAGTTTTATTCCTGGGTGGTGATATAAAAACATTTTTTTTTGTGTGAAATAATGGCTGCAGAGGTCTATTCTCTAGGTAACCATGGTCATTGGGTAGGATTATAAATCATCAGTATGATCATCTTTCCTGTAACCCATAAGTTCATTTCACATATTTTGGCTACTTGTAGCATTTTTCAACAGAACAACAGAACAGAGTTGTAGATAGCTGGATGAATAATTTTTAGATTAAGATGTGAAGAATTTCAAACATCACGTTCTTATTTTAATTCCACAGTGGACGATTTGATAACCGTGATGTGGCAGTGAAGCGCCTCTTGCCAGAGTGCTTCGGCTTTGCTGATAGGGAGGTGGAGTTACTGCGAGAGTCTGACCAGCATCCCAATGTTATTCGCTATTTTTGCATGGTGAGCACAATGATTTTCACAGTCAATTCAAATGTAAAAGTTGAAACTTTCATTCTTGTCTGATTTCATAGATTACATAAAGGTACTTCTTGGCTCTGACTGCAAGCCTTTTTCAAAGTTTAAGCCACCTGTTTAGGAAAAGTCAAAATTTCCCCTCTCCTCCTCTGCCCCTTCCTGCAGAAATAAATGACTATTAATGCCCTGGTTACTGTGCCACAAGAATCTGCTAAATGTTGAGTGCTTGATCGTAATTTTCTGCTTAGATGCATCATTGACTTTGAGAGGATTTTATGTTATAGTCAGGCTGTTGTAACAAAAGTGTTTGTCATCACTTTCTTGATACTACATACAAAGAATGTTTTTTGTTTTTTTGTCTTGATTAATTCACCTAGCAAGCATGCCTTGCTTAACATACATGCACCGGCATTGATGCCTGACACCACTTTAAGAGCATTTGAATTTGGAATAATCATCCCTCATCATTTTTCTGTATGATTATGCAGGAAGCAGACAGCCAGTTCCGCTACATTGCCCTTGAGCTGTGTGCTGCAACTGTGCAGGATTACATTGAACATAAGTACATCCCTCCGGTTCCCTTACAGTCCAAAGAGATTCTTGAACAGGCCATGGCTGGAATAGCTCATCTTCATTCACTGGATATAGGTAAGTCTTGGTGTAAGCTGACCATTTAGTGATTAGACATCATAGCTCATTTTTGTTTTAACAACATTCTCCTATAAAGTATAGTCAACTCAGCTTAATTGCCCTCCTCTTAATCACCGCTTCTAAATCATAACTTTCCTCAGGGAACCAGTATTTCCTATGTAAAAGTCACTGGATAATCGCCACTCATTCCAGATAATCGCAACTCCTCAGCAGCCATAAAAATCAAAGACTAGTGGTAGAAGGATTACAACTGATATATAGATATTTATAATGACGGCTGAAACTGTGTGACAGAGGGTAGACCAGTTGACTGCGTGATAGCTGCCATGCCATGACAGGTGTGATAAGCCCCTCCTCTCCACCTTCCCTTTCTCCTTGACCTCAGCCATCCCAGATAATGCTTCTGCACCAAGTGCAGTAGAGCCCACTCAGTCCCGCTATCTCCCCCACTCACTTTTCCCCAAACCATTCCGTCACTGAGAGGCCAAAAGTGCAAACACCATGTTGCGTTGAACCCCTGACCTGTTCGGTGAATTTTGGCAAGATCAAAGAAGGTGTCATTTAGATAGACGGTTGATCCCGACTGCGCCATCCTATTCTTCACTGTCTGCCGGGCTACTGGGGGATGGCCAATGAAACAGACCTCAGTGATCAAACATTCTTAGGCTACAACACCATCCCGAGTTTGGTGACATGAAGACGTCAGTGCAGGGCCTGAACCACGACATGATGGAATTTTATCCAAGTGAACATATTCACTTAAAGGGAAAAGGTTACTATAGGAAAACTGGTTTACATTATCATATATTTTATACAAGACTAACACCCCATTTTACAAATAGGCAGGCAGGCAACGCACCAGCGGCGAAAGAATACCGAGTGCACCGAAAGGCATCATAGACGAATGCATTAGACTCCGTGAAAAAGTTGGACGATTGGCGCATCAGGCGGATTGACAAGATCTATCGCAGATTGTATTTCGTTGCTATACACATTCTTTTTTTTTTAAAAAGGGGAAAAAAATAAAGAGGACTGATGTATATAGTAGCTGTTTGTGTATTTTTCTACGAATTTAGGTGAAAACCGCATGTTTTTACATTACATAGTTCTCAAGAAATTTGTGACACAAATTTGGCTGAAGCATTTTATTAATATAGATATATCCCATTCATAATGCATAAACATAAAGCAGTGCACATTTTTACACACATATAATTACATGTGACAGTGTGGGTAAATTCCTTGTCTAATGTATTTTATATTTTCCTATTTGATACACTTCACACTGTTTTCACAAATCTAGAGAAATTGTGTTTTTATTTAAAGCAGTGTTGCTCTAAGACAGTTATAAAATGGATGCTGTAAATAATGTTTTGTAAATGTGGTGCAAGCACCATCTCTGTTTATTTCTCTGTTTAGGTGGTATGTTAACTATAAAAAAACTTGCTTTTGATTTTATCGTTTAAAGAAAGACTTGCTCCTTTCCTCTCAGTTCACAGAGACATCAAACCACACAATGTCCTCATATCTGTACCAAATGCTAAGAATGAGGTGCGGGTCATGATCTCAGACTTTGGCCTGTGTAAGAAGCTGGCAGCAGGCAAGTATTCATTCTCCCGTCGATCAGGGGTTGCAGGCACTGAAGGATGGATTGCTCCAGAGATGTTGGATGATGGGGGGAGAACTGTGAGTAATATGGTTTTGTTGTCTGTCTGTTTTCTGGCATTTTACAAGAAAATTACCATGTGCACCAGAGTCAGTTTTCCAAATGACACACAAAAAAAAGTTTCACACTGCACCTCTCTTTATCAGTTCACCATTGTTTTTCATACTTGGTAATTTGGAAACCCTGAAAAGCTACAAGAGAAATCTAGTTGAAAAGATAGAGAAAACTTAGCTCTGTACAGATGTATCAGAAAATGAATTTACCTAATTTGGTATATAATTGTTTTTCTGTGTAATGGCAGGTTTAATCAAAAGTACAAATCTCCCAGTAGACTAATCAGTAATGCAAAAGAGATTTATATGTATTGAAGTTCTTGCATATTAGGAATATCCCAACTTATTTGACGTCACATATCCTTGTCCATCTGGAGTTAGCAAACAGAATCTCATAAACTGCTGGTGCACAGCACATTTGCATCTCAAGTTTCTTTTAAATGTCATAAACTTTTCACAACTGTTCAGTCGCTCAAAAATGATGCTATCTGAGTCAGAGTGAAGGATTAACTTACCTAAATTGTTTCTTTGAGCTTATTGTTTATCATGCCCAGACTGATTTCCTTACAGAGAAGATGCCAGTGTAACAAAACTTAAGTTCTGTTTGTTTTTGTTTTTTAAACAAAAGTGTTTACTTTACATGCAAACAATATCAAATGAATTAACGTGTCATGCCGTTTTTCTACAGACCTATGCTGTGGATATATTCTCGGCTGGATGTGTGTTTTACTATGTTCTCACGGGAGGCAAGCATCCATTTGGGGATAGTCTTAGCAGACAAGCAAATATTCTTTTGGAAAAGTACAATTTGCAGCAGCATTTGCCTGGTGAAGGTGAGGTTTTGAAACTGCAGCTGCATGGCAAGTTTTACAGAACACAAAATAAATCAGTCCAAGCTCTGCAAATAGTGTGGAAAGTGTTTATTTCCCCTTTTGCAAGACTGGTTTTTACTTCCCCTTTTCCGAGACTGGTCTTATAGTAATGTGGACATTTACTGGCTGGGAGGTTCAGTTAAAGATACAGAGGGCAAAATGGGGTGACTTTGTTTCAGTTCAGAGAGGTACGAGAGCATTCCACTTCTGGTCCACGGCACTAGGTAAAGAGGAAGAGACTGGCTGTTTTTTGCTTGTTGCAGAAATGGACGAAGCCTTATTTGAAATCAGAATTCATTATAAAATAAAAATCAAACAACTTTACAAAGTGATTGTCAAAGCATAAGACAAAGATAGGACAGAGCATTCTGAAGATCTATGCAAGTACAGTACATCAGTATTTGTGAAATGATGAACATTTTATAACCTCATGTTCCATTTTGGACTGTAGTGTATGACTCAAGTTAACACTCAGTAGTTAAAAATGTAATGTGTTATGCCCTCATAATTGTAGTCCATTGTCATTGCCTCTACTCTGCTGTGATATTAAAAATCAACAAGGCTGCATTCATTCATTTCTGATTTAAAGATTTCAGTGTGTCTTCTTGAAGGACTCGGAGTTGTGATGCTGTTTGATAACCATAAATATATCTCCTCAGATAACTATGTGTCTCGGAGTTTGATTGAAAGAATGATTGCTCACCACCCTGATGAACGTCCAGTTGCTGGAGCCATTCTGAAACATCCATTCTTCTGGTCTAAAGAAAAGCAGCTGGCATTCTTTCAGGTAGATTCCAGTAACCATGGTCAGCAACAACTGACTGCATAAGTCCAGTGGCCAATGACAGTCATTTCCTTAGTCGCCTCTTCTTCCCCTCTCCCCACACACATACATTCTTTCATTTTAAAGCTGGATGTGCAATCAAGTCATTTTTAAACTGTCCTGCCCAGCTTCCTAAATCCAGATCTATCGAGATGTTTTCAATAGCTGCCAGCATAAGTGAGGAATTTGACACAAAAATAAAAAAAAATTTGAATTGGACTTAGATAATAACGGCTGACCCAGAAATAAGAACCAACTGCTACTACGTCAAGCAGACCATCTCCAGGGAAACTCCTGTGAATAGCTAGCACTGTCCAGCCTTGCCTAGCCCAGCCTAGCCTAAGTACACTAACTACTGCTACTTCTACTAGCTCTCTTGTCATAGCCAGAGGTCATACCTGTCATGCTAGGATGATTAAAGTTATCACAATAAAATTAGGATGACAGTAATTCTATGCAGACTCGTTGAGCAGGACTTTTCTTTGCATAATGACCCGACCATTGAGTACATGTTTAGTTATGCAGACTGCATAGCCTATTTAAACAACACCCTGTAGCCTAACTCTGAGCAGTCATGTCTTGGCCTTGTACTTACAGCATAATGCTAACGGCATCTCGCCTAAAGATTCTGTGCCACTCAATTTTAGTCTACAGCTTGGAGATGCAAGGGAGGGTGGCAAGGCTGCATACATAAACTTAGCTGATGGTAATTAAGCATGCAATCTTCCTTGGCATTTTGTAATAAGATGTCACCGATGCGAAATTTTCTTTCCGTTATGGATGATATGATTTAGTATTGGCTTTTTCTCTCATTTAGCAAGCTTTACTATTGTATCTGGCATCTGACCTGCATTCTAGCAGTATTAAAAAGACTGCAAAAAAAGGTCATAATCATCTGATGTACATTATTGCAGGATGTTAGTGATCGTATTGAAAAGGAGGATGATGACTGTGAAGTTGTGAAAAGTTTGGAGTACCAGGGTCTGCCTGTCGTTAATTATGATTGGAGGAAACACATCACTGCTGAATTACAAGAAGGTATGGGGATTTTGTGATTACAGTTGCCCCTAGCCACCCCTGCTTATGTTTTATTCTGACCTTTCATTTGTCACAGAGTCTAGGATTGTTTACCAGTAGGCTGTAGGCTAAGTAGGTCAAATAGATATTTTGTAGACAGTGCTCTAAGGCTGCAACCTGGAAATGAGTTCTTGTGTCAAGCTCTGCAGTTGAGTTGACAGATGTTGAATTGTGAAGCTGAGAAACGTATTCATTACTTAACTTTGTTGAATTCTACAACTTCTTGCAAGTCAGAACATGGATTTTGTTATCAGGCAATTAAGTAAAAAGTGAGCACTCAGATACAACAGTTAAGATAATACTCATTTTGCTAAAGGGTAAACAGAACAACATTTGTCTGAAATTTAGTTGAGATCACTATACATTTATGAATGTAGTATGTTATGAAAGATCGAAGGCTAGAGATCACATATGAACTTTTTTTTATATCCTGAAGAATGAAAAATAAATGCTTGCCACCTTTTATGACAACAATATTTTTTTTCAAATTTTTGATGCCATGTTGTATTTGATAAACATCTGAATTTTCAGACTTGCGGAAATTCCGGACTTATAAAGGTTCTTCAGTGAGGGATTTGTTGCGAGCCATGAGGAATAAGGTATCCTATTCCCTTTTGTGTTGTTTTCACATGTTCAGCTCAAGTGCCTGTGACTGAATGTGGTTTCTTGGTATGCAAGACTTGATGCAAGTCAGTTGATTTCATATTTATGTAAAAACTCTGTATTTTTCCTTTATAGTTTGCAACTTTTCTGCATTATTAGTCAAGCTTTGATGTTTTCAAAAAGAAAATAAATAACAGGTTTGCCAAATGTCTTTACTTATGTAAGGGTAATGGTCAGTACTCACTATTTCCATCTGATTTGAGTGTACATTGTAAATAACATTAACAATAAAAACCATTGGTTCAGAGTCAAGAGGGAAAATATTGATAGAATGTGAATAGTCTAGTTCTTCAGAGGAGGAGCAAGTTTTGTTTATTGACTTACAGCAATTTCCTGTGAATGAAATGTTTATTGTGCTGTTTTGTTGTTTCCAGAAACATCACTATCGCCAGTTGCCTGAACCAGTGAAGCAAAGTCTGGGTGCAGTACCTGATGCATTTGTGACCTACTTTACCTCCCGTTTCCCCCAGCTGTTACTTCATACTTACATAGCCATGGAATGTTGCAAACATGAACGGCTAATGCAGCAGTACTACTGCAAAGATCAGAACTTTAGCCTTCTGAGGTATGAGAAGATTGGTGGTCTTAGTTTGGGGGACACATCAAGGCAGCAAAATCGTTCCCAGGGTGATAGGAGAATAGTAGAATCTGGCTTAGGAGAGGAAGCTGGAGCCTGTGGTGAGACTCCTGTGCCCAATGAATTAGTTGATAACGGTGGAGAGGAGTTCAGTTGTGATAAGCCTGACAGCAGTAAGGACGGCAGTGATCTTGCCGACACTAACAGTTCAGTTCAAACCAAGCCTAATCTTCCATTATCTCAACAAGCACCTGAGTTCATCCAGAAAGAGTCTCATTCAACTGTCCACGCTTCAGCAGATTCAGTAACCCATGGTTCAACTTTGCCGAAACCCAATTCCGAGACTCCTGAAAAACAAAACCCTCCCGGATTCTGGCCGCGGGGTGCCAAAGTGGGTGACGTTGGCTTAATGCCATGCAGCAACCTCAGACCTACCATTCCACGGGCACTTCTGAAAGACACACCTGCCAATATGCAAGCCTGGCCCTCTCCTCCTTCACCTCAATGCCAGCACAGATTTGGTGAGAATGGCAATGATGTCAGGAATCCATCCAGGTCTCCAAATTGTAGAAAACGAAACAATCCTAGAAGAGGGGGAGCAAGGAGTGTCCAGTATGCAACTGACGACCGTATCACGTAGTACATGTATATTAAAACATACACTTATGCAAAGAAAGTGTTATGAATAACCTGACCAGTTGTGCTTTCAGGGTGACAAAATATTCTTTTATTGTTGTAAAATTATCATAAGTCATGTTGACATTGTTGTAAGTTTCTTTATATCTGTTTCCTGTGTGTTAAATGTCGCAGTCAGCTCAGCTTAAGCAACACATCGGGAGAGGCCTGGGAAGAGCTTCTCATTAAAGAAGGATTGAAGTAGATCTATTTTATTGCAGCTTTGACATAGAATGAATGTCCTGTTATGCATCCACTTAACACAGTGAATGAAAATCAGGATATATGTCCGCAAATACTCCTGATAGGACAGGAACCAAGGTGAGAGCGCCCTTTTATAAATTTACATGCACAATTGAACGATTGAAAAATGTAGTGATGCACAATGGAACATTTTCTAGCCACCCTGTCTTTGCTGCTATGCATAAGTTTTGCTGCCACTGTGCACATTTTTCGCTGCCATGCGCAAATTTTACTGTCACTGCACATTTTTCGCTCAAGTTTATGACTTGTAGACTAAATAGGTTGGATAGAAGTTTTGTAGACAGTGCTGTAAGACTGCAGCCTGGAAATGAGTTCTTGCATTAAATATTCATGATTTAAAGGTGAGAGCACTCTTTTATAAAGTTACATGCACAACTGGACGATTGAAAAATGTAGTGGCGCATAATGGAACATTCTCTAGCCACCCTGTCTTTGCTGCCATGTGTAAGCTTTACTGCCATTGTACTCATTTTTTGCTGCCATGCATAAGCCTTGCTGCCACTGTGCACATTTTTCGCTGCCATGCACAAACTTTACTGCCACTGCGCACATTTGTTGCTGCCACTCCATTTTATTTGCTAATGGCGGGATATAGTTAAGAAAAACCTCACCTTCATTGTTCCTTCTCTGCTGTCCTTTTTCTCCAAGTCATTAACATTATCATACATCACAATAATCAATAAGGTTAGGTATTATTATTAGGCAGTGTGGCAAACTAGGAAATGGCATTAGAGAAAATAAAGTGTCCATGAATGGGAAGGACATACCGGTATGTTCTTTGAGGCTTATGAAAGCTTAGGAATTTGCATTACTATAAGCATTTGGGATTAAGTGGAGCTGACTGTGTATATGACTCTCAGTAATACTGATGGCTGTTATTTTTACTGTATATACTGGATGCTGTTGGTCATGTTGATAAGGTTACTTTTTCTCTTTACACTGGATGTGGGCTAGTGATGTTAATGTGTTGATATATTGTATATTACTGTTTCCATTTATGCATGATGCTGTGAATCATTTGTATGCTAAACCATAAACAAATTGACACCTGTGTGCCACTCTCCCTTGTTTGCATTTGCTAGCAATGCCAATAAGCCTGCCAAATTGGGGACATTTTCCTCCCTTCTGCAAGACACGTTTTTTGGCCCAGTTTTGTGAGGTGGTCGTCGCTTTGTAAATACAGCCACAGTTGTAAATACAGCCAGTATATAGAGATTTAGCAGCAAGTGAAACAGAGGGTTAAACTAACTATCACACCTTGAACAAGTTTTCAGAGTTGTTTGGAAGCTGTACAATTAGTGAGTCAAGTTTTGATAGCTGAGATTCAGAAAAAAATATTCCTCGGATGGATTTTGTTCAGTGTCTCCTTGCAGCTGAACATTTCATCTCTTCCGAACCCAAAACTTGCTAACCTGGCTTTTATCATGAAGCAGTATCAAAGTTTTTTTGTCCACCAGCCTCCTCTGAAATATGGGCCATCAACGTTCAACCAGCCATCACGATAGCAGAAAGACCAATGCCTGCCAGTAATGGCAGTGCCAGAAATAGTTATAGGGGTCACACAATATTACAAGCACTGTTTTTACTGGTCAGTAGTGCTAAGCCCGTTTATTGGTCAAACCACCACACAGCAGCACATGCTGAAACTTAAAGTGTGAGGAATTAAACACATGATGATGCACACCTGATTTATGAGGGCTGTGTTAGTGTCTCTCAGAAATATGAATGAAAAGAGGTGAAACTTACATACAGTCAAATAATTTATTCCAGGAATCAGATCATTTATCATAGATGCCACGTGACAAGGCTGTCCTTATCACCTCCTTTGACTTGGTTTCCACTGAACTGCAGTTTTGAGGCTCAAAATATTAGCTCCAAACGTGCACTTTATCTTATTATCAGTAATTTCTACGAGATGGACGGATATTCATGATTTAAAGAGGCATCTTTTTTAGCATCATAAGCACTTTCCAATGATGTATTTATTTTTCATACGCATGACTTTAAATTCTTTTGCTGGCATTGCCACATTTGCAAACTTTATGGGATGAGCAAAATATGTGGTTTGTATCTAATAAATTGTTAAGATTTTTAATGGGAATGTTGCAATGTTTTTTATTTTTAATGTCTGAAGTTGTAACAAATAATGGAGAAAAACAAAAGTAATGTTCGGAAGAATGGACAACATTTTTAAGTGATTATGTATCAGTTATGGAAATATTGCAACCAGGCATTAAAATGAAAGAGATATGGAGACTTTTAGCAAGCTCAGGAATGACAGTAGCAGGTAAGCACTGAATGAAAGAGTAACTCTGCAGAAGGAAAGATGGTGGTTATGAGTAAGAGACATAATTTCTCCTCATAAAAGTGTTGAACACAAACATAACTAGGCCCTGAGATTTGCAAAAATGTTGACAGTTGCGTGGCAGAGTACTGATTAGCACACATGCTGTGTTGTCAGCAATTTTATTTATAAGAAAAGAATAAACACGTTTTGAAAAGTTTATAAAACAACAACGCAGAATATCTGACTTTAATTTTGCTACTTTGCTATCAGAGATGTAAAGTGACTTCAAATCATTCCATAAGCTTAGTTTTGTTTTCTTCATTTTTAGTGTATCTGACTGGTATTGCAGAGGAAAGCATTACTGCAATCTTCCAGAGTATTGTTTTGTCTATGGGTTTGTTCTTTCTTATACTTTGTTTCTTAGCTTTACAATCGTTTTCCTCACATTTTATCACTGTTTTGTTGATAATATCTGATTTTAGGGGACATTTTGAATGAGTTTAACTTAGTGTCCTTAGATGCCATGTGCACTGGTGGCCATTAAATTGCATTTGCGGACTACAACCTTGTAACGTTTTTAACAAACATACACTATTTGCTGATACTGTAGTCTGATTTGAGTTTAGATGTTTTTGATGATGGTAAAGACTCTTCCCTTATGGCATCCTGCTTGCTTACTTTCTTGCTCACTCTATTGATTGTCTCAGCAGTCCACTTTAATACAAGTATTTCTGATATGCAAGTTTAATGGCGATAAAAAGTCAAAAGATTTTAAAAAAACAAAAGTTCTTGAATCAGTATGTGAGTAGAATCTTGCTGAATGTGAATAGAACCAAAGTTTACAAAGTATTGTTTATTATACTTTTACATGGGTATTCATATACATACACCCCTTAAAGTGCTGGCACATTCAAGCATATGAATTGATTTTTCAGTAAGCACTGCAATTGAAATGGCCACCAGCATAGATGTTATGGAGGTAATTCACTCATTTATATTTGCCGCGTGCTAGAGCTGTTAATACATAAGGGCTTAGGAGCAAGGACTAAGAGATCATAAAATATTTTTCACATTGCAGCTTAACTTTTGATATGTCCTCACAAAATTGGAGCGCTCAAAACCACTTAGGTCATACGAAACTTCTTCCAGCCTCTTAAACTTGAGTTTCTATACTTTATTTGACAGTGATGTTGTTAATCATGAAGTTTACACCTCTTGCATCCTGACAACGTTTTGTTATATAACTTTATTTTATTATTAGCCTGCCAAGTCAAGTCTTTAAGTAACTTTCATAAATTCCTGCAGAGAATATAGGGCTGCTGCCATATAGGCGCTGATAATGAGTGTTCAAAAATATGTTTCGCTGTCTATAGCCAGGTACCCAATATAACAGATGAGCAGACTGAGGAAAATGTGAATAAAATGCTTAAAACATGACTGTGGTCAGGAATTGAATTCTTAACCTTTTGATGTTGAGTCTAGTGCTATAACTATTGGATCATGTCTTCACATTCCTCCTTTTTCGATGCATGTGTGACAGCCAAAATGTCGTACTAGGAAGCTGGCTATACTAACTGAAGGTGCAATCCATATCCTAAGTCAGGCCCTACCATATAGTAGTGCTGTTTATCTGAGTGTGCTGAAGGATTGGGTAAAAATGGCAGTGGTAAGAGAAAAGCTGGATCATTTTGCTATTTTCTTCAGGTCAGTCCTCTTTGTTCTGTGTTGTATGGGAAATCATGTTTCATGAATGATAGACACTCACACACATTTGTTACACAGACATGCAACTGGTGACTTTACAAATGGTGTCACAAATCCAGTGGTGTTTCTTCTACATTGTTTTAATACATATTGTGAAATGCGATAAGCATTATTCTGAAATATCAGGCAACCTTTGTTTTTCCTTGCTATGGATGATCTGAAATATACCTAAAATGAAAGATACAGTGGTTCTGTAAATTCCATACTGAGTATATTTGAGTGTTCCTTTTTCATCATGTTTGAGGATGTGCTGTCTCCCAAAAGATTGAAATCTAACATGTGATTCTTGTCGTGTTCCTGTGTCTGTGAGGGCCTTATGTGTTCAGTTGTACATCTAATAATGAATATACCATGAATACTTATCTCTTATCTGTGTTGTCTACCAGGTATCAAAATATGCAGTTTGTTTCTGCATGTGAAGTGAGTCAATTACAAAACAAGAATGCATCTCTCATTCTGGTTTAATTCTGGTTTATTTTGATACAACCTGCATCTGTTCAATGCACATTACTCCTCAACATTGTTTCTCACTGAATTAATAAAATCATATGTGCCATGCGTTAGTCATTTGACCTTTTTTCTTTACAGTTATTTTCTTATGGAATGTGTCATGTACAGTGCATTTTCTGTGGCTAGGTTGCTAAGTTACAAGTAAAGTCCCCTTGTACCTCTCTGAAATCAAGCAGGTATATAACCTCAAAGATAAATGTAGTTATCTTCCAGGTTACAGAAATTGGATGAAATTATTTAATTTCCAGAAATTTCAAAATGTAGTCTTGTTTACCCATTACACAAGCCTTGAAGCAAGGAAATTTTGCACAATAGAACCTGGTCATGCAACCACTTGTCTATGGCAATCAATAGCCCGGACGACCAAGTTTCAGGGACCAGTGCAAATTATTCCTTTACCTTAAACCTGCACATTGTCATACCTCTTTTTTTATGTCTCAAATACAGACACAAAAAAAAAAACAATATAAGGAAACAACCTGAAGGAGGCAGTTTCCAAGTGACTTTTTTTTTTTCCCTGTTTTCGGAGGGCTCAGACTGTAAGGGAACATTATGCGCTTCAGTAATTGTGCCAAATACCTAAACACATAAAGAAAGAAATAGATAAAGAAAGAAAAAAGTCATGTTTATTTATTTATTTATCTAGTTGTTTATTTATTTATTTATATACTTCAGTTATTTATTTATTTATTTAGTTATTTCAATTTATTTATTTTTCTACCCATTTGTTTATTCAGTTACATATTTGCTTACTTATTTACTTAGTTATGTGTTTGTTTATTTATTCATTGATGTTAAATTCTAAAGTATACTCACACTGTTTAATTGTTAGGTGTATTTAACTTTAGATAACAGAGTGACTGCCAAGTGGCTTATCTGAGGCCCATTTGGTTGTTCAGCATGATACTATAAAAAACTTAGCAGTGTGATTATCACATCTGATGGCCTGTGATGTGTGAAGTGTCAGATAAAGAAGGGAGATCAGCTGCTAGATCCATCCCCTTCCCTTGCTCTGTTGTAGGCAGGAGATGCCTATCACTGACAGTGATTTAATAATACAGTGATTTAATCCCTTGTGCATACAACCTCCCTCTGACACCTGTCACACATTAAGCCTACCACAACCCCCCCCCCCCCCNCCCCTCCGACACCCCACTTCTCACTCCCAGGCCTTTGCCACCCACAGTAAAAAAAAGCCCTACTGAGTGGTCTCTTTATCTCCTGATCAGGCAGTTTGGAGGGATTCATGGAAACAGTTGAAAATGGTGGAAGTGTGTTTCAAGGTCAGCCATCTTCAGACTCTTGATATCTTTAGGTGAAGGCTGCCTTTTTCCCTCTAAATTCTGGCCACAGCAGGGTAGTTTTGACTTAGTGAAATCAAATGACAGCGTCAGTTTACCAAAACTGGTTGATCTTATAATTCATTTCAAAGGCAAGATAACTGTAAAGACTTTCTGGCTGTTAGTCTCCCTTCGCATGGAGGCATGGAGGCAGCTTGTAATAGTAATAATGGCTATCAGCATTTATACCCCACACTCCTCCCCCACCCCACACCCCAACCTGCATAAGATGTAAGGTGCTGACACTATCAACAGGAACAAATGGCACAATTTACCATAAACAAGTTTGACTGCATATTCATGTTACATCACCCTCATGAATTTAAAGCCTTTTTCTTACATGATATCAATCATCTAATCCTTCATAATGAGATTCAATTATAAAATAATCCATCAAGCTTCATTGTTGATTTCAGCTGTTTTAGATTGCTTTGACAAAGTTCAGGATGCCTACACCCATACATGTATTACATTTGTGTTGATGAAGAAAGAAGTAAATAAAAATTTTATATTCACTTTGAAAATTGCATTTAATCTTACTTCTATTTTCTCTTGTGACATTATGCCTGTGTCACTGTGTATTTGTGTTGCTGATGTAGTATGTTCTCTCTGTTAATTACATATCAGTTTTTCTTTAAATCATTTAAATATTTCACAGATTGCTGGTAATTGAATATTAGATGGTCTTTAAATGCCAAGTCCAGTTATAATAGAACTTCGCTATTAAATACCAATTTAATAAGGATACCTTGTTATCAAGTATGAATTTCATATGCTGCGGATTTCATGAGGGTAGTGACAGATTGTGCATTTTGCAACCGTGTTTGTCGTTTTCATATTTTGATGGAGATGATGGTGCGATGAAGCTGCAAAAAATAACTTACACTTAGAAAATCTGTATGTAAATCACTTTTTTTCATATTTCCTAAAAATCTGTTGTATTCATGTATATGTCATTGAGGTTCTCCACCTCCCCCCCTACCTCTCCGCCCCACTGTGCTCCATGTTAACTCCTGGCACTGCAGTGGTGGTCGTGATGTTGATGTTGCATTGTTGTGGTGGTAGTGATGGTGAAGATGCTGTGCTCTGTGGTGGTTGTGATCGACAACGGTAATGGTGAAGATGGTGCATTGTGGCACCAGCACTACAGTGCACTTCATCACTGTGTACCATAACCACAGCCAACGTAGCCACCATTACCGCTGTGCTCCATCACCAGTACTGTTAATACAGAGTACTATCACTACTGTGCACCACCACTGTTGTAGTGCATAATTACTACTGCGCTCCCCGCCACCACAGTGCATGAATACCACTGTGCACTGCCACCATGACAGGGCATTATTACTATTGTGCTCCACCACCACCATAGTGCACCACCATCACTGTGCATCACAGCAATTTGAGTGCATCATTACTGTTGTGTTCTACTGCCACCATAGCACAACATTACTGCTGCATCCACCACCACCATCATGCACCTATACCACTGTGCATCACCATAGTTTATCATTATTACTGTGCTCCACTGTCACTATAGTGCACCATTACCACTGTGCTCCACCTCCACCATAGTGCACCATTACTAATGCACTCTGCTGCCACCATAGTGCACCATTAATACTGTGCACCATCATCATCACCATAATGCACCATTATTACTGTGCTTCACCACCATAGTGCGCCATTACTACTTTGCTCCACCACCACCATAATGCACCATTACCAGTGCACTCCACTGCCACCATAGTGCATCATTAATACAGTGCACCATCACCATAGTGCACCATTACTAATGCACTCCACTGCCACCATAGTGCACCATTAATACTATGCACCATCATCACCACAGTGCACTATTACTAGTGCACTCCTCTCAGTTTACTACCACCATAGTGCACCATTAATACTGTGCTCCATCATTACCACAATGCACCATCATTATTGCGCACCGCCACCATCATAGTGTATCTTCACCACTGTGTACCACCACCATCACCACCGCCATCATTGTGCAGTTGGGACACAACTGACTGAACCCCACCATTGTTGCATGTATTGGTGGCTCCTATTTCACCTCATGATAGGCATTTAAATTCCATTTGATTCTTTTGATATTAGTGTAAGAACAGGCAATCTAGGTCAGACAGACTGTTGCTGTTTACATTGAAATTAAGATAAGATACACTGTATTTGCCATGTAGACACACTGTATTGTTTACTAGTACATGCACATATCCAAAACACATAAGACACAAATTCATAACTAAACTATATACCCCATCCATCTACACCCGCCCCCCCACCATACACGCCCACACCCTCACATCCTTCCGCGCGCGCGCGCGCGCACACACACACACACACACACACACACACACACACACACACACACACACACACTCACATATGCACACACATAAGGATACATACACACACGCATGCGCTCGTATATATACACACAAGAAACAGGAGTCTCAGGTCAGTGTGGAAATTGTATCGAAATGGTACCAGAATTCCATTGTATAAGGTTTGATACGAAAAATGAAATTGCTGAGAATCAAAGTGTCGATATACAGAAACGATACTGCCCGCCACTAATTCCTGAATCTCCACATTTTCAAAAATATATATTACTCGAGCACCTTTAAAACATCATGCACAACATTTTGGAAAGGGGTCAATCATTTATACTGTTGGCTAATCTAACTGGCTACAAGCAAAGCCTACTGGATGATATCTAAGCACTCCCGCGTGTTTTGTTGTTTTTTGTTTGTTTGTTGGTGTTTTTTTGGTGGGGGGGGC
>JAWQUT010000073.1:1229551-1285361 GCA_033807755.1 Ellobium chinense
GGGGGGGGTTCTTAATACAAAGCATGTACCAGATGGTTAAGTATGGTTACATCATAGTGTTGCCCATAGATACCTTCATGCTCATTGCTGGAATAGCAAATTAGAAATTTACGAACCTAAGAGTAAAAAGCCACAAAATATTTTCTGCTATAACATTTTCACCTCAACCTCCTTGGAACAATATGGCAGAACCAGATTTATAACTCGTTTGTTACACAGATGTGGGCACACATCTAGCTGCACCCGAAGTGAAAATACTGAAAGCCATTTAACAGAAGACATCTTGGACAAGTGATTAAAATTAGATTTGATATCATTTATGTAGTCTATATACAAATAAGTAGGTATACAGTGTTTAAAGTCATTGATGCTGATGTATAAGACTGCATTTCTCAAATGAACAAATAAGAAAACACTGTTATTTACTCGGTAGGGAAATTCAGTGTCATAAAATGTTATACATCTCATTCATAGCACATGTACATACATACATACATACATACATACATACATACATACAGAACAGAGCATATCGTCCATATAAATTCACAACAATACAAATGAAATTCATAATAAAGTCATGGCTAGTCGCCATTGTAAAGTGTCCTGGTCCACTTAGCTCTACAGCCAGGAAATCATTTACATCTGCATCTGCTCAGACTTCACAGTCTTCTTTGTGAATACGAATCATACGCCACACAGCCACGCTTCTCTCCATATGTCACGTAAGTCATATCATTTACAATATTTTACCGACAGCCAAATGGCTTCACTCTAGCAGAAAATTTACGCCTTCCCCATTCACACATGAAAAGCACGCTTCGTAACTATATCTCTTAATTCATGGAGCGCCACTTCCCTTCCATTGCAGATTAAATTTGAATTACTGTAATGCGCTTTGTTCCTTTTTTAATTTAGAAAATGTTGCACGCAAAATTGCGCACTAAAGCATTACATTAAAGCGTTTTCCTAGACTTCGAGTATTTGAAAGCTCGTGCATTGAAGATGGGATCTCCTACCGTCGTAAAAAAAAAAAAAATTACACTAGTGTATCGGTACTGACTGCACCAGTCTTAGAAAAACTTTATCTCAGAGTATACTTGTTACTTCACTGTAATATTTTACGCATGTATCGAAAAAATATAGCATACTTACAGAGGGCTTTCTATATTTGTGTTAGAAAATAATAAATTACGTAAGTCTAAGGGAAAGGGCTCTCGCTCAAAGAGATATAAAGAGACTTTCATTTGGAAAAATAAAATTTAGCGTTAGCAGTCATGAAGTGTGTTAGTACACGTGAAAAAGTTATGGGGACTGATTCAGGCAGTAGATATTTAAGAATTAAGTTGCTGTGAGGGTAGCGTTCCCTGTAGTGTAGTGGTAGCAGACTTGCAAGCTGAGAGACCCTGGTTAGAGTCCCGGCAGGGCCAGGAAATTTTCTAGTGTAGGTTATTTCGGCCTATCTTCTCAAAATTGATCCCTCACAGTAATTTGGTAAAATCCCTGGTGACACACGTCCCTAGATAATGTGTAACAACATCTAAAATAATTATCAGACTGGACTCACATTCTTCCCCCTTAATAGAGAATACCATATTCCTTACCATCCGGTTACATTAGATACACATGTTCAATCCTGAAGTAAAGTAACAACGTATTCTGAAATAAAGTTTTCCTAAGATCGCCATCCACAATAACAACAAAACATTTCACAATGAAGTTTTATGGCGCGTCAGCACGATTACAGTTATACTACTCACAAAAATGCACAGTGGAAAGGTGGTGGATCCCGTCACAAAAACAAAAAAAAAAAGCATAGTGTTACATGTAAGACGTCATGACATGGCACAATATTGAATATACGAGGTATGATCTAAAAGTCACATGGCTGTGCCGATTAGAACTCGTAGACCTACTCTAGGATTTACATTCCTTTATCATTTTCGACGGAGGCCAAAATTAAGAGTCTGAACAATGATTCAAGTGCCGCTAACAAGCTTGAAAGCACTCCTGAAATTTAAACAATTTTTTTTTAAGTTTAGATCAGCCCGTCGAAGGCCATCTGCGATTCGGCCCACTTCTCCTCTGTGACCTCAGATCTCTTTCCCTTCAGATGGAAAAAGGAAGAAGTTGCATGAAACTGTCTGCAGGTCAGACAGCCTCGAACAACTTGACCCGTATGGCCCAGGCTACATATTAGCCGGACTTTGCTTACTGTAACGTCTTCCACTTTTCATTAATGAACATTCAGAGAAATGTAGGAGATTTGAGATCACAGAAATGATATAGGCCAAATCACAGATGGTGCTCCACAGTCTAACATTATAAAGGCGTCCAGGAATGCTCCCAAGCTTGCCAGCGGTGCTGGAATAATTTGAGAGCTTTCGCATGAACGATGGGATCTCCTACCGTCCCAAATAATTACATAAACTCTATACTGTTGAACGCTACTAAGGGTGCATTCAGCATCAATGCATTGATGTCCATCTTATGATGGTAAGAGATCCCATCGTTAATGCGCAAGCTCGCAAATGTGCTGACTCCCTACTGGATTACTTCGAAGATGACAGAGCAATGCAACACAAAGTCTCCACACATTCACAGGACTTTTGGACTGCATCTCGTTACACCCAAGGCAATACCGGTTGAATAGAGGCACATGTAAATCAACAACGCAGTGAATTCGAAATGAAGAATTAAGCTAATTTAAATCAACCAGCATTTAACACACACACACACACACACACACACACACACACACACACACACACACACACACACACACACACACACACACACTAGAAAGGACACCTGCAGTAAAGCATCTAAGCTACAGGAATAAAATTTTACATTTACTTAGATATAGTGAGATTGTCCTTACGGTGTAGTTAAGCAAACATTTTATCCTGAATTTCAGGATGTGATTAGCTACATTTTTACACCGTACTACGATTGAGAAATGTTCAGCAGAGGACGCCCCTAGCTCCGATGCAATCTGGCAAAGAGTTTCTAATGTCGGTCGGTATTATGCCGAGACAGAGAGGAATACTGGAAGATCTCAGTGACCAAATAGGGGAGGACAGGAGATGGGAGAAGTCATAAACAGTCACAACATTTTCTTATGTTATCCGGAATTATCCAAGAACTACTAAAATAACACTTAAAACAGTGCTTGGCAACACTGTCGATACACTCCCCCACCCCCCCCNNNCCCACTACCAACACAGTGGTTAAAGCTCACTTATTAATGCTCTCTCAATAGCGCTGTGGTTTGAGTTAATTCCTTGCCAAAGTCCAGCGGATACAATGATTGTCACTGTGCTCCATGGGATCTTAAAGCCCGGAGCTCGGTTGGTCCCCTCTGCTTAAATATTAGGGTAAATAAGATTGTTCTAAGCTTCCGCTAGAAAACATGTGAATTAACACAAAATTAAACTGACAACTCTGGACTTTCAAGGAATATCAAAATCCTAACAACAGCTAGATGAGAACTATGAAAAGAAGGGAGCCTGTGTCGAAAGGATGCCCTGTGAAACGTTCTGCTTTGCTGATGTTTTCTGGAGTAGACAGAAAACTTTTTTATTCCACCCCTCGTAAAAGTTGACCTCTTTAGTCCGTCTTCAGGCTAAATTTCAAAGGGCATAACTCGCTCATAAAGTTTGTTAGGGTTACGATATTTACTATCATCGTCCATCATGAGCCCCAGATCTACGGATGGTTAAGAACAAAATGAAGAATAGTGGAAGCCATTACTGCAATCAGTGACCACTGTAGGGATGACGCTGCTTCGAAGCCTCCAAACGTTTGTTGTTGTACTGTAAAGGAAACCATAAGAGAACATGTAGTGGTCGTTGCTGTTGTGGCAGCATTGTTGTTGTTGTTGTTGTTGTTGTTGTTGTTGTTGTTGTTGTTGTTGTTGTTGTTGATGATGATGATGATGATGATGATGATGATGATGATGATGATGATGATTTATTGTACAGTAGAATCTTATTGGCACAAGTATGGCTGCTCGATGCAACATTATGTGCTCACTTTTTGTAACGACAGTCACATAACTGACCAGCGGCGGTGCGTTATCATGAGCCGGTGGGACGAAACAACCCCTCCAAGCTCAAAATACTTTAAATAAAACAAATGCCAGAAAAGGTCTGCTTACAATATATAATGCGACATGCAGATCTATAGCACAAAAGACAAACTATCGGTTTCTCATTTTCTGTTCGGATCAGGTATTTTGCAACCCTAACTAAAACACTAGTCATTTCCCCCCTTCCTGTGGGAGCCGACATCGTGCATTCAGGACACTGCCACTTTAGAGCGATAAAGTCCAATACACTTGTATATACCATTCAGCGGTCCAGTGGACTGAGTCCTAAGTAGTCCATTTAGTTTTCTTGTTTGAAGATGTTAGCTAATGCTAGGAACTCATTGAAATATAATTCATTTACAGACTACGCCGTATAAGCTGTTATGAGAAGGTCTTTGGCACCAATTGTTTTTTTTCTGTTTTTGGCCCAATTAACATTTTGTGTTATTCTACATATACCACTGCGATTTCGGAAAATTTCTTCCATGGAGGTTAAAGTACTTCGTTTGCCCGATCTTTTAACGGGAAGAAAAAGGTGGGTCAACGCCCAAATTTTTTTACAAATCTCTTTCGAAAAAGGTCACCTCGAATTTTGATTTGGTCCCCAATTTTTCATTTGGCTGGTTTTGAGCGCGTGCGAATACATAGGCCTACACACTTTATTTTTTTTTTTATCTAGAAGGCTCAAATTGTATCTGAAACTTGAAAAATGAATGCTTTACTTAGATCACAGGTCATATTACATATTTCTACACCCTGACACTTGCTGGCAGGGCCCCAGGAGGATTTTATATATTAGCGGATTAATTGGCTTGTACACAACGAGTTATTTGCCCCTCTAATAGATGTCACAAACAACCTGAAGTGGAGGGGGAAGAGAGAGAGAGAGAGAGAGAGAGAGAGAGAGAGAGAGAGAGAGAGAGAGAGGGAGAGAGAAGATGAAGAAGAAGGAGGAGGAGGAGGAGAAGAAGAAGAAGAGGAGGAAGAAGAAGAAGAAGAAGAATGATTAGAATACCAGAAATTTAGATGGAAAAAGTCTCTATTCTAGCGACTTCAAACCCTCCAAAAACTAGATCAGGTACCACCATTACCCAAAACCTTGTGCCCGAATAAATGTGACAAGATATTTGGATATGACGCACAACTTAATAAGCAACTTATTTTATTAAATCTGGGGTTGCTATATTTACATCACTGTTCCGTTGAATTTCGAGTAACACATTGAAATGCACCACCAGTAACTGAAATTATCTCAAAACTATCCACAAAATAAACGTACCCCTGTCGGTCATTTTCTTATTCGAATTCTCGTCTCTCCAAATAGAATATTCTTTAACAATAATATTATGATTACATTATGGTATCGAAGTGCGCCGCCCATACTGTAATTATCTTCATTCAGGGTAGCCCGTACTTACCATCAGCCAACTGCGTCTCAATATCTGCCAAAATTGTATGCTTGCGATCACTATCGTATTCGAATTCGTCGTCACAGTCCACTTGGCTCACACAGTTCCACCATCGCTCCAGTCTCACACTAAAATCAAAAGATAGACCATAAACTTCTTACATGTATATATATGTATGGGATTATATATATATANACTGCGTCATGAGACTCGCGTCCGAAGTAAAATAGATGTTCTTAAAGATGTGTCAGCCAATAAAAGTCAATGTAACGGACCAGATCAGCTAATCATAATCCTCCGCCAATGGAAAAGTGGAAAGTGGAAGTAATGATTGTTGGAGTTGTGACTTGCGATGCCCGGATGACTGTATGCATGATAACTGAATATGGCTTATAAGCGAATAGGTTAAAAAAGCAGCAGATAGTTTTCTCCAGTCATACGAAACAAGACGTAAGACTGTCAGATTAACAGATAAGGGGCATCATGCAAAAAAACTGAAAGAAAGATTAACCTGTTCGTGATATGGCTGATAGAAGCATTCTATACTGCTATATTGTCACTTCGTCGAGGTCTTTTGACTTATATTCAAATCTCTACGGAACAGAGAGAATCGTTCACCTTAATGCTACTCACAGCCCATGTCTCACAAGTTGGTTAGGCTGACAACAACAAAAGCAACAATGGCAGTCACGGACTCAGCAGAGGAAAGAAGAATTAGAAAAAAAATACAAGAAGACGAAGAAGCAGTAGAAGAAGAAGGAGAAGAAGAAGAAGAAGAAGAAGAAGAAGAAGAAGAAGAAGAAGAAGGAGGAGGAGGACAACAACAACAAGAACAATGGAATCATAATTACTATACGTACCGTTCATCGGCATCCTCATCACCCTCTTCTCCAAACATATTACTGCAAGCCTCAAGGCCCGCGTCACAGCCAAAGGCAATCACGCAAGTGATGGGTACTGTGGGAGATAAATGAAAGCCGGTCGTAAATTTTAAAAATTTGTATAGTTAACAGACATAATGGCTGGTGAGTCGCTCTCATAATCCAAATACTGTTAAGTCTGAGAGCTGTGGGTTCAGCTGTCGCATCGGACAGTTTCATGTTCGACGCGCCAGGAATTTGCCATTCGAACACATGAAAATACCTTTTTCTCCTCTATAGATATTAATTATTATGTGATCATAATTGTATTTTCTGTATTATCATGTAGTAAAAGGTGAAAACGGAGCACTTTTAGAGCAGAGATAGAGAATGAAGGAACACAAACGTGTGCTCACACAGAGGAGAAGCGGTCAAGAAGACAAATGCAGAGAGAAGAAGAAAGAGAAGGGATTAGATGTGGCGAGAATCGAATCTGCGACCTTTTACGTCACCACATTCCTCGTATTTAGCGTTCAGGGAATAAGGCTTCTGCACCCAAAAAGTGCGTCATTTACTTTTGTCGTGTGGATGTGTCAAGGGAACGTAAAGAAGATGTATAACCTCATGCTGTCAGTAGACCACACCTTACATTGCAGCGCTCCCGAGCACATTTGTAACCAGATAAAGGGGCACCCTTTGTATATGGGTATATATAGGGCCCTATATATTGTAGGAAGTACATAATTTAGTGTTATTAGAAATGTATATAAACAGCTCATAATATCACTGTCAAAATTAAGGTTATAATGAGACAAGGGAAAGGCAATGTAGTTTGTTGTTGTTGTCTGTTGTTAAGAAAAAGAAAAATGATGAAGAAGCTGAGGAGGATGTTAGGAATTTAAGTGCTTTAAAGCCAAGCTGTGTCTCCGGCTGCATGAAAACCTCCGCCTTTAAGGCAGGCAGTCCAATAAAACAAAATATCAGTTTTCCCGAGTAGATCTTATTACAAGTCTTCCTGCCTGAACTGGTCTAAAATCACATTAAAACAAATGGGCCCAAAGTCCCAAGGGGTCTGACTTGGTAACATCGTCAGGCGTAAAGTGTGATATCGCTTTACCGAGCTGTTACGTGCTTTCTCGTCTGATCCAGTCTTGAAGGAGATAAAAACCGCGACACGGCCCAAGGTCGCCATGTCTGACAAACCATAAAAACGCGATCTTCAGGTTAAAAGCACGTTGTCTGTTTACTGAGCAGTTAAGGGCCCTCCACTCCTTCCAGTCTGAGCCAGTCTTCAATGACACGAAAAGTCCCGGCAAACGGCGTTAAGTGCCCCAGTATCTGATTGCATAAAAATGTACAGGTCAAAAGCATGATGTCAATGTGCTGTGCAGTGAGGAACGATCTAGCTCATTCCAGTTAAACAGTGGAGTGGAATTTACGACCAGGTGTCAAAAGCTCCAGGCAAGGTGAACGACATGAGATTCCTGTTCTGAAGATCAGATTAAATATAACGGAGGGATACGGTGACATTGCGGCATTGACATATTCGAGAGGCCATGGAGACTGGAAGTCACCTTTCCAATTCAGCCAGTCAGGAAAAACAAGTCCGTATTTGTTATGACGCGTGAGTGAGTGAGTAATGCTTATAATTATTGGTAAACAAGCATCTCGATTGAAAAACAGAGCTGCGAAGTTGATAAAAAGAGGGCATCAGTAGGCCTAATTTACCTCGGAGGAAAGTTTTTTTTTTTCTTTCTTAAACTTTTCGGAAAAGTTAATTTGGTACGACTAGGGGCGAAATAGGAAGTCAGTGAGGGATGTTATGTGAGCTGGCTACAATGGAAGCTGGGCACATTATACTAAATGAAGGAGCGACATTCTCCTAGTGTACACAAGACATAGTGTGGCCTAAACAACAACAATAGCAACAACAACAACAACAACAACAACAACAACAACAACATTATCAACAAACTCAAGTCCAACAGTTTTAAGAGTCAAATAAGTGGGATTAAAATAACTTTCAAAGATAACTTTGTGTGTATGGGGTGGGGGTGGGGGTTGGGGAGGGGATGGGCGCACCCAGTATTGGGTGGTCATTGCTAAATAAGAATAGAAATATTTAACTACATTCAAAGTTTAGTTATCTTCATTGTTATATACATGTACTAGAACAACAATAGAACAGAATAGTTTTGAAAATATAAAAACTTTCAATAGGAAAAACAAAACGAAACTAAGGCTGCCACGCAACTTGGCATCGACAAAAACGGTGGCATGTCAGATGTCCTCTAGTGCAGGTGATTCCGTTATGAAATGATTACGTAGGCGTTACATGAACTCGTCTCCTGAGCTTAATTATAAAATGATTATACGTCTAATTATACACAGTGTAAGGACAGACAGGGCATGGGACACTGGCTCCTGTTTGTGTAATGAACAGAGCCAATAAAAAAAAAAAAGGCCTACAAAAATACAACACAACGAGGCGGTGAGAGGAAAAGGCAGGAAGGTCGTCAGGACAGGAAAACTCAAAATGTCGCGCAAATTTTTAAGAGCAAATATCTCTGTCAGGAAATTATTGTAAAATCATGGTGGCAGTATCCGGTAATGAATCGTCATACGGAAACCTTTCAGCTGAATTAAGCTAGATGCATGTCCGTTGTCCGTTATTGTGGAGCTGTCGTGTAATCAAGGACAAAGAGGACGTTAACTTTTCGAAGTGGTGGGTTTAAATTGTGTGGAATCAGTGTACTTTAGTTTTTTCTCTATTTCTGTCTTTCCCTCTGCCTCTCTATCTCTCTGTCTTTCTCACTTGCACACCCACACACACAAGCTCTCTCTAGTCTCTCTCATTCTCATACACACACAGCCACTCTCTCTCTCTCTCTCTCTCTCTCTCTCTCTCTCAAGCACTCTCCCACACATAAGTTCTCTCTCTCTCATACACCCCCCCCCACACACACACACACACACATACACACACACACACACACACACACACACACACACACACACACACACACACACACATAGAGAGACTGATGGAAAAAAAAATTCAAAGTGATTAGAGGACTGCGTTATGAAGCCTTATGTTTATTTACAGTAAGAATGAAAAAAAGGAAATATTAATTTTGCAACACTGTATGAACCACGTTGACTTTTAGCACCACGGAAGATTGTCCATATATAGAATAAGTTCTAGAAATACTAATCGTCTCTCTGTTTGTTTTCTTGTTTTACNCCCAGAACCTGTATATATAATAGCGGATTTAAAAAGGATTATAAATGTTGTAGGGTTATTTGTGTTTCGCTTAGCGATTAACCGCAACAAGTGAAACCCCTATAATCAAATTGAAGGTCTGCTTGCAGATTACTGCCACCAATTATTTTTTCTTCTTTCGGCCCTGTAAACAAAATGGGTTATTCTACAAATTCCACTGTGATTTCGAAATATTTTTTACTTTAGAAAATTTTTACGTTAAAAGTGAATGCTTTATCTAGATAACAGTTTTGTTTTTTTTACCATATTTCTACAACCTGATACTGGCTGGCAGGACCCCAAGAAAGGGGGATTTTATATATAAGCGGATTAAGTGAGTGAGATTGTACAAAATGAGTAATTTGGCCTTCTTACAGGTGCCTGAAACCTACAATACACTCTCTGATCCAGTGATCTTCTCATTCTCTCATTGTTAAGCCTATGACCAGGATCAAACCAGTTTAACTGTTATTTGTTATTTGTATTCCGCTTAACAATTAACCGCAATGAGTGAGACCTAAATTCTATAATCAAATTGAAGTTTTGCTTCCATTAAACCCTTTGACCCTCTAATTCTTTTATTTCTAAGCCTAGGATTATACCGGTTTTACTGTCATTTGTAATCCGTTTAACGATAAACCGCAATAAGTGAAGCTTGAATCTTATAATAAAATTGAAGCTCTGCTTCAATTATACCCTTTGACCCTCTCATGTCTAACCTAAGATTATATCGATTAAATTGTTCATTTTGCTCCGCTTAACGATTAACCGCAATAGGTGAAACCTGAATTCTATAATCAAATTGAAGCTCTTTTTACATTAGATCTTTTTATCCTCTCACTCACACGTCTATCCTAAGTCACTACATTCTGGGCTGCACCGTGTTCTTCTCTATAAAGGTTCTTGGCACCTATTAGAAGTGCAAATCACTCATTTTGTGCAGTCCAATTAATCCGCTAATATATAAAATCTCCCTTTTTGGGTGCCCTGCCAGCCAGTGTCAGGGTGTAGAAATATGTATAATGACCTGTGATCTAAATAAAGCATCCAATTTTTTCAAGTCTGAGGTACAATTTGAGCCCTCTAGATTAAAAAAAAAATGTGTGTAAGCCTATGTGTTAGCACGCGGTCAAAACCAGCTTACTGAAAAATTGGAGACCAAATCAGAATTGGAGGTGACCTTTTTTTTGAAACAGATCTGTGAGAAATTTTGGGCGTTGACCCCCCCCCCCCCNCCCCCTTTTCCCTTTTTTTTTCTTCCCTTTAAAAGATCGAGCAAGAGAAGTACTTTAACCTCCATGGGAGAAATTTCCCGAAATCACATGGTATTTGTAGAGTAATACAAAATGTTAATAGGGCCGAAAGAAGAAAAAAAATAGGTTCCAATAACCTATATCTGTAACTCTGAATCAAGGGAAACGGCTAAGTATGAGGGGTGTCGGCTTTTGAAATAGCGCAAAGCGAGAAAGGGCCTGACATGGAACAAAGTTTTATGGTACAATTGTGGCCTCCATATCGTATTATGAGGGCCATGTTTCGGTTAGGAATATTTCGACAAGCAGTAATGATTATTTGAGAATAAAAATCCTTCGTCCTTGGGGGTGATTGGGGTCAAGCCACTCTCATTACAAAATGTTTGGCTTAAACTATGCATATATAATGATTAGGCAAAACAGGCGTTCGTTTTATCGATTTTCTATTGGTGTTCAATACTTTAGGCTACCGTCCAAAATATTTTATGACTGCACACACACACACACACACACACACACACACACACACATACACACACACACACACACACACACACACACACGCGCGCGCGCGCGCGCACGCACTTATACACTTACAATAACAACAAAAACATCTAGAAGAGTTGAAGGTGCCAGAAGACCCCCTTAGAGTAGATTATTAACAAGCCTTTAATGATAATGGCACGATAGTGTAAGCCTTTCACCTGTTTCTAGTGTGGAACAGCCTTTACAAAAAATCTAAGAATTAATATACAGCAGCTACATGTTTTTCTTTTCGTTAGTTGGGGATCGTTTGTTGGGGTACATTATGTATGTTAATGAGCTTAACGTTTGATAACGATGGCACATTAAACAAATAATCATTAGAACTAGGAAAAGAACTTGGAGGCATGGTTCAGAATTGACCTTCAACACCGCGTTTAGTAGGAATGATTGCATGATCTTTCGGGCTACATGGTAAAAGTACATACTGTATTGTCAGAAGCTGTGATCTTTAAGCAGTGATGGATAGACATAATGTAGGGTCATTCATGGCAAAATGGCTAAGTGAGGCTTATATGTTCTTGAAAAGTGGGTGGGGGGTNGGGGGGGGGGGGGGGGGGGATGGCTTGAGTTACTGAAAAGCGTAGGACCCTTTGAGTTCTTCAGAGGCGTGGAGCTTCTTGAGTTAGTGAGTGGTTTGAGGCCCCTGAGTTACTGTAGGTGCGGGTCCCTTGAGTTATTGAGAGGTTTGAGGCCCCTGAGTTACTGAGGGTGCGGGGTCCTTGAGTTATTGAGTGGTTTGAGTTACTGAAGGTGGGGGGTCCCTTGAGTTATTGAGAGGTTTGAGGCCCCTGAGTTACTGAGGGTGTGGGGTCCTTGAGTTATTGAGTGGTTTGAGTTACTGAAGGTGGGGGGTCCCTTGAGTTATTGAAAGGCGCAGGGCCCCTTAGTTGTTGAGAGGCTTGGGGTCCTTGGTCAACCGCCCCATCTAGTTAATATGCCTTTGATTCCAACAGAGCAGTCTGATCACATGAGACTTGAGTACACTGCATCCTGAGTCCTGGGGCTTACGACGTACACACATGTTGGTGGCAGCCACAGGAAACATCGGGTTGTTGTTTTTTTTTATTTCTGGTAGATACCGTCAACAGGCAAATTTAGACAGCTTTGTGCATACACTGCACTTGTGGTTTTTTATAAACATTTTTAAAAAGTCTCTGGTAGCTTTAGACTTGTTTACAAGTCACTGAGAAGGAAGGAAAAACTTTAAAGGCAGATGGACAGGTCAAAAATACTTTTATATTTTCAAGTACTGTACTTTATCTCTCTGAAAATCATCTTTAGCGCCCGCAGAACCAATTTCACAAAGAACTTACATCGTAATCTTATCAGATATGTGTGTTTTATGATGCAAGGTCGAA
Source organism: Ellobium chinense (assembly GCA_033807755.1). NCBI lineage: Eukaryota > Metazoa > Mollusca > Gastropoda > Ellobiida > Ellobiidae > Ellobium > Ellobium chinense. The sequence goes on from JAWQUT010000073.1 coordinate 1,242,330, forward strand.
GGACTCAAGCAACCGGTATTGCGTCCCTTTCCAGAGAGTTATACCCCTTGTTCGAGAAACAAAGAATAATGATGACGTCATGTATGTTCCAGCAGCAGAAGACGCTTCTCTCAAACAATATTATTCTTTTAGCTCTGAACTAAGGTTGTGGTCATTTAAATAATAATTCAAAACCTAAGTTAGACAGGGTACGTCAAACAAAATCTGCAGCCTTTCCATTGACACAGCATGATTTGTTTGATACATGTGCCTCCTACAATGGAATTTAAATATTTACATAGTCGTGTTACCACCTGTATGGACTCTGGATAACACAAGCGAGGCGTCTAGGCTAGCTTTCCGCCCTAGAAACTATTTGACGTAAACTTATGGTGACGACGAGCACAGCGAGGGAAAGAATTCGGAGTTCAAACATTGTGATCGTGTGCATTGACTAGAGCACACAGAAGCGTAACAACATGCTGACAAGATCACAGTACCATATGGTTTACTTTGGTTCTGGCGACGGTAGAGTTAAACGGTTGAACTTTTGACACTTGGTACATCTGTTTGGACTAAGAAAGTGCAGTCTGAGTTCTTCTTTTCCGCGGAACCCACAAGGGTTAACGTCCTCACCTGTACCACATCATTCGAGGGACACATACTGTACCGGAGGATCCCGCGTCGTGGATTCCCCGTAATGTTATGATCTTGGGTACACAATTCACAGTGCAAAGTAAACTTTTTGGCGTGACGGGGGTTTTGCGTGAAAGCAGGGCCGACGACTGAGGAACTGAAATTGTGACTTTCTTTTTCGAAATATAATTCCGCCTATCCGCTAGGCACTGAATCGCAGTGTCCGCTTAATCTCAACATGACCAAAGGACAAAGCTGTACATGAAATGATATAGTCAGTAGAGAGGAAGCAGCTACATGAGTTGCTGACTGATATTAAACTATCACACATTGTCTGGAAAGTGTGCTAGATTCTTTATAATCACTATGAAATATCAGTTTTTAGAAAGACTAGTAAAATTACCCATTCTGCGAATGGGCTCCGTTTGCCAAAACAGCGTATTTCTGATACTGAGCAAAGGTCTCTGACCAAAGGAAGCAACACAACCTTTATTTCAGCAAATTCAAAACAACAACTGGCGGTTACATGAAACATTAGAAATAAGAGTTATATTTAGTTATAGAAAACCTCTATAAATAGAACAATTTAAAGCCACCACGCAACTCGGTATTGATGAAAACGGTGGCATGTCGGATTTCGTGCATGTATGTAGCTTTGTAATGACATGCATAGGCGTTACATGAACGCTGCACCTTAGCTTTATTATAATATGAATGCTGAACGTCATCAATCAGACCTTAAAATATTTCTTGCCCCTGCCAGGATTTGATCCCGGACCTCTCACTGTGCTTGTTCGAGCCATTACTGTTACACTAAAAAGAACCGTAACTTCGCAGAAATGATTAAAAAAAAATAAAAGATAAAGTCATTGTCTAACAATAGTATTCCAAGGGTGCATCTGAAACATCCGCCCACTAGGAAATCATCTCTTGTCCAGAAATTCCGATACTATCATCTGAACCAGCTCAAATTTCAGAACAAATAAATATTATTACCCAAATTTGCACATGACCTAATGTCTTGAATACAATCTCGCATGTCAGTACTGATATCTACTTCACACTTAGTCTACAATGTCTCCTGCTAATCTCCTGCTAACCTCAGTGAGTTGACACAACTTGCTGGAGGGCATTTGGTGTGTCTCACAGAATACAAAAATCTACAGAAGTAATGATCGCTATACATGACGTCACTAACAGGAGCCTCCCTATGTTTACCACATTGGTTTCTCCGGCGCATCTTTTGCAACTGCCCTTTTTGACCGCGTATTGTCACGTACAAACTGCTATGTTTTGAGAGTATGACTCTCCTATCGATAATGGCGTTTCGCGACATCCGAAAAATAGTTATTAGTACATCTGTCCTTATCTGTTTTTGTTTTTGTTTTGTTTATTATTCTATATCCAGGTCTCCTCTTTGTCCTTGTAAGTTTCCCTCACGGATACGAAATGAGTTCTTGTTGATATGATAATTAATCATGACAACTGATGTTTACCTGTACTTTTATTTCGATAGGCGATATCTCAGCACAGACCGTCGACACGGGACAGTTGCCACTGGCTTCCCACGTCACCAATGTTGACAGACCTTGATTGGTGAGGCTGGAGCTAGATTTAATGCGCACGCACAACTAACAAGGTCGAACAAACCTACCTTGCAGGTGAATTTAAATAAGGCCTAAAAAATATATGTTCATATTTATTCATTCCTTTACCACAGTCGTTATGCTTCATATAAATAATACGCAGGTAATCTGCTGCGCCATTTATTATGTACTACGTTTCGCCGTCTCGTGATGGATGGGCGATCTATGATAGCAAAAGCCGCCCTCATGAAGACAAAGATCTTGGTGTCAACTCAAATATTAGTGATAAGGGATAGACTGGTATTCTAACATATGAACATCACTATAATGTGGCTATAAACATCACACATTTAAACGAGTAGGCTATAGCACTACTTTCCTTCGGATAAAGGTCAAAATTGTGATCGCGGAAGTCCCCCTTCTTGCGTCATAAGTGGCTTGACATGTGGTAACATTACGATGCTTTTTCTTCACAAAATTACCGCTGCCAGGCGGACGCTACCACACACTACATATCTAATACTTTATGTAGGCCCATTGTAGACTACTAGACATATCGTCGCACTCATTCCACATTTGCCAAAGTCAATGTTTGAAGTTTTGAGAAATTTGGCGCTCTCAGTTTGTTTGTTCAAAGCAAAACAATGTGACAGGTATAAATTGTGATTTGATAACGAATCAAACCTCTACATTTATTTTAATAGGGAAGAGAAGATAAATGGAAGATCACAGTAATGTAAATAACAATAACATTAAGTGTATTTAGCTCAGGTACTGTAAGTACAGATGAACAAACACGAAACAGAAGAAAAGATGGCCTATATACAAATGATAATAATTAATCCTCCCGCCTACATTATGGCATTAGCACATGCTCTCTCTCTCTCTCTCTCTCTCTCTCTCTCTCTCTTTCTCTCTCTTTCTCTTTCTCTCTCTCTCGCTCGCTCGCTTGCTCGCTCACTCACACTCACACACACACACACACACACACACACACACACACACACACACACACACATATACCCACAAACACACATTCCCATACAAGCGCACGCACATGCATCTAAGGCGTATGAAGGCAGTCTCTTCAATACAGTATCAGTTTTACAAAGCAGGATAATTTTTTAGGTAGATCTAAATTTGCAGTTTTAATTAAGTCGATATATTTATGCATACCTGGGTACCCTCGATAATAATCTGTACATTTTCCTTTCATCGTTTAAAGTTTTTACATGCTAATATAATTATAATGATACTTATTCCAATTCTGCCATGACACGGGTTGCACTTTTTTTTCATGATATTCTATACCAACGTATCTTCCTTTTTCTGCAGGTAAACGATGATTAACTTGCTTATATTTGATAGTCCAAAACAATTCTGCTGCTTTTAACAAGTGTAAATAAGGTTCCAACAACTCAGATTATCACAAAAATTACCTAAGAAAATGTGAAATGATTATGACGATATGATGTTCTTTGGTACTTGCGTTGGTGTCATTTTGGTTGCTATTATGTTTATAACTTGAGCAACAAATAGTTTCTTGTGTCTTGTAAGTTATTTTGACAGAAAAAGTAGCCTACAAATTATTTTGAAGTGCGCATCTACCGTCAAAGACTCACAGATAGTTGTAAGTATTCAGTGGGATTGTTAGCCTGGATTAGAAAATCTCAGTAAGTCCTTTTATGAAGCAAAAGGATGTTGCATGGGATATCACTGACTAAGACAAGTTTAGTCATCTATTCTCTCAAACTATGTTTTAATATATAGTTTTGATACGTATTGCATAAAGGTATCTTCCAGAAATGCTCAGCATCCCCAAAAGACGGATTGATAGCCAACAGCAACAGTAGCAAGCGTTAGATTTATTAACAATAACCACAGCAGATAGACCATTGGCTTCATTTACAAAAACAAAACTAGCAGGAAGTCCAGCAATATACAATTCTCCATCATAATCATCAACAATACAGTGAAAAAAAAAAGGCCACAACAGGCGCAAGAACAATAATGATGGTAAAGACAAAAATGAAAAGTGACTACCCACTGGGTAGTGAAATAGTGCGAAAACGAACGGTATGGAAACTCGCCAATGATAAAAGTTCATAAACGGTTTGTATGATTACAAATTCCCAAGAAATACAGCAACAATTTTAACACATAAACAAAAAGACCTTCAGTGGGGACTAAAAAAACTAATTAAAATTAGTCTACATGGACCACAGAAGCTGTAAAAACAGCATTTTATGCTTACCTGTCAGCAACAACAGTAATCTCAGGTCCATCTTCCCAAGCGTAGTAGTCACTAAATGTGGATATAATATTACGGAAAATTTGTAGCTGGTCAGCGGCGGTTTGGTGGGTTTAGGTACGGTCACCGACAGGTAGCGTAGCACGAACTACTTGGACCTCTATCCAACTTTGATGTAATAGGCGGATGTACTAGCACACGCACACCCTTGTCACTACGTGAAGTTTTCCTCACAGCGAGCGTTCAACACCCAATTTATACTGCAGCTTTTGCCAGCAACCAGACCATGTCCGACTATAAAACTTGAAAAAGGAATTGTGAAATGAATCGGTGAACGAATGCACAGTTTGTGGCAGACGCGACCTCTCTTTCACAGCTGTGAGTTCTTTGTGTGTATCAAATACCGTCTACTCCCTTTAAATGCAATCCCCAAAAAGCATCGAAAAAAAGTTGCAAATAAACGGAAGATGTGATTAAGCTGAGCTAGGTGGTTGTGTGCTCGTATATATATACATATATTTTTTTAGATACTGTGATAAAGCGGAAAGCTGGATTTAGTAGAGTTGGTTGCAATTATCCTATGATGGTTAGGTAAAAAAACTATTTTTATAAGCTGGAGGGTTCAATGAACGTCCTCTGAACATTTATTATACCTGCATTTCATGTGGAATCGAGGGGTTTTTGTAGGCCTAAAAATGTGAAAGCAAGCAGTAAGAGCTGGCAAGAACGGGAAGAGCGAGGGAGAGCGGCTGATCTACAGGGGTGACGTAAAGTAGCCAGTACAAGTACTTGGGACAAAAATAAGAGGCCGTAGTCCGGATGCCCAAAACAGGAGAATTCCACCTGTTTCTGGTTATTTATGTTTTCGGAACAGCGTAGAACGCAGCTTTATAGAAAGGGTAAGGTATTTTAGGATCAAAGTTGTTAATCAAGAGGGGTCAAAGTGAGGCAAACAAGAAGTCACAAGAGGACGGAATAATCTAACATTAAAATTTTATTAAAATTATAATACGGACTGAAACTTGCACTTGAGGGAATATACATGAGAGGCAATGAGTGCTGGGCCATCTGATAGGTTTTACTTTTGGAATTTGGGCCATTTACAGAGAAAATACAAGCTGGAAGGAAGAGTGAATTAATGTTTACTGTCGTCCACCAAATGAGGGCGAGTTAGGAGGTAAACAGGGTCAGACTGAGACAATAACCTCAACACCATGGTTCTCTCAACCCCATACCCCCCCCCTCACCCAATGTTGGGAGTTGGCTCTCCTCCAATCATTCATTGTCCTCTTAGTTCTTAGTGAAATGTAGTTTGATATCGTTTATAGGCTCAATTGTGCATACAATATGGCAGAGGCAGACAGAGGAGGAAGTCAGATAAGATATTGGAAAGAAGAGGCATAGGGGACAAGGAGAAAGAGAGAAAACAAAAAGAAACAGTAGGAGGAAGAACAAAAAGGCCATAACGAAGAGGAAAGGGGGAAGCAGATGAGAAGGAAGAGGAATGGAAGAAACAGACGGCAAGAAAAAATAAACAACAGATGAGTAGAAAGAACAAGGGATAATAAATATAGAGAGGAGACAGGAAGAAGAGAAGAAGATTTAGGCAGAAATGGAAAGAAAGGAGGGAAGAAAATGAGAAAGAGAAGTAGTAGATTGCAGAGGATAAAGGGAAGAGGCAGAAAATTACTAAACGAGGACGCAAGGAAGACAAAAGGAAGAAGAACGAGGAAAAGGAATACGGGTAACGCCGGAAAAAAAAAGAGAGAGAGAAAAGAGAAATGGTGATATGGAAAAATGAAGTGAGACTAGAAGACGAAGAGGATGAACGAGAGAATTTCATCAGCACATGAAAGAAAAGAAATAAACAATTAAATTCTAAATTTCTCAGACACCCGGGAACAATGCGTTGCAGTTTCATATTTCGCAGCAATATCGTTCTTGTTGCTTGTGATTATGCAATACATGTATCTCTATGTTGGTGGTGTATTGTAGTACATGTATATAGATATGTGCAGAGTATAGTATAATATACTTGGGTGTGTGTGAGCTGAATATTATAATTTGTATTTACTTCTTTATGTAAAGCGCTCAGAGCCTGTATGTACAGGGGTGGGTCGCTATATATATGAATGCTATGTATAATACAAAGGTGAGTTGTCTTTATCTGGATATCGGAGGTAAACAATCAGGGCCAGATTGAGCTTCATGTAAGTATGAAGTTAAGATGTCAAAAGAACCAAACCTGCGGTTTTCATTAAAAAAAAAAAAATTGAATCAGGACCACATTAAGCTTGATGTAAGTATGAAACTGAGATGTCAAGAGAGCCAAAACTTCAATTTTAATACAAAAGAAAAAAAGCGACTTTGAATCAGGACCAGATTAAACTTGATGTAAGTATGAAATTGAGATGTCAAGAGAGCCAAAACTCCAGTTTTAATACAAAATTTTTAAAAAGCGACTTTGAATCAGGGCCAGATTGAGCTTCATGTAACTATAAGGTTAAGATGTCAAAAGAACCAAAACTCCGGTTTTAAATTTACATTTTCTAGATTTACCATGAGCTAATTGCTTGAAGACACTGGAGATGTCCGTTTCACACAGAAAATTTTGTTCGTGTTCAGTGAAATTGTTTCGTTTAGACTATATTGTAAATCAATGCGTGGCTTTGGATCTGCTATTTAACTTATCTGCATATTTAACAAACTGGAATCCTAGGCCAGATTTCGTCTTTACCGTCGAGAGAATGTCGGTAAACAAGAAATCTGGCCTAAAATTCTCTACATTTCACCAGACAGCCTGCAGACGTGTAGGACCTCCAAACTGCGGGAGGCGTAGCATTTGCTACTATGTCGATCCGGCGCTCTCAAAACTATAGGAAACATGAATGATCATTTCTGAAACTCAGTGGGATATACGGATGGTCGCGATATAGAATAGGTGATTGCCAGTTTGTTAAAACCTTAAATATATTTACCGTCCTTTCGCTTTGACAGGAATTAACCATTCAACTGTCTATTACGTGTCATGCAAATCGGTTGTTAAGTTTTTTTTTTAGTAACCTTGCTCAAAAACGGACAGACAAATCCATGAGGGAAGAAATAAAAGTTATTGGCTGAGATACATATAAGAGCGATAACATGCTGTCTCTTTTGATGTGGTGAAATCAAAACAGCGATGGGGAAGTAGAGACTGTAGAAACTAAAGGAATAAACTGTATCACAGACTGACTTGTTTTCCTGGCTGTCACTTTCCTTCCTCTCTCTCCTCCTCCTCTTACTTGACTACTATCCTTCAAAAGTTGGCAGATGGGTTTTAAGTGACTTGTGAGGGTTGACTCGAGAACACTAGAATGCTTGGGGGTAGGTGGAGTGGGGAGGGTGGTATTTGTTCATTTTGTTCTCTCAGTATAATTGTGACGGCAAAGTCAGAACTAACACTTTGCCTTGACGTTGGACCGAAATAAGGAGAAGTAAGAAAATCAAGAACTACATAATTATTATTATCTAGATCTAAGCTGAGAGAAAGCCACAAGGGAAGTCATTAAGATAAAAATGGAAACTCGAGGGGAGTGGGGGGAGAGCCGAAATCCAGCAAAGAGGTGAGTGAATCGTAAGTCATAGCAATTACAAGCTTGAAGGTGAGGTTAGAAATGAGGAAATGAGAGATTAAGGTGTAGCCGCTGCGTGGGAGAAAGACATAATATCTTAGTTGACAGCAGAATATACAATGAGAGTTCAACGCCAGGCCCGGGCCATATACCGTGATGTCATGTCCTGTCTATGACCCTTATGAGTTAGTGTCGGTCAGTCTCTGTCGCCATATCCCATCCGCCCCTATGACCTTCTAAAACTATGCCCTTTTTGACCGTTGGATCTAGATATATATAATGACTAATAAGCAATGTGAGCGCTGTGGGCATAGTTTTAGAAGATTTCCCCAGGAAAGAAATTGTATAACAGAGATGTCCTATTTCACCTTTTGACCTTCATAGTAACAGTGGAACTGCAGGATCTTCGTCTTAGATAGGACAAAAACATCAACTGGATACACATCATACATTATCAAGATTCCATTTTTTGCTGATGATGCCATTTTATTTCTAAAGAACCCTGATAGAGTTAACAGTGGTATTGCCTAAAATATAGTTTGCTTAAAAATAAATTAGGATAAAAATTAAATAAATCCTAATTGTGGGCATGGTGCATGGATAATATAATATACGACAATTCCTAACTTTGGTATTAAGTTTACAGCAGAGATAATAATTACTGGACTTTATTGCAGCACCGAGACTCAGTCCTGCAGCTCGTAAAAAGCATGTGGTCACAGAAAATTTTGAAAAAAAAAATGGAGATACCCCTAAGGACTTAGATAAGGTATAATTGCAAATATTGAAATTTGGAGGAAGCCTTATTTAACAACGACAGAATAATGTGCAAAAATATTTTTTTGTTTCTATACAAGGGTGAAATAAAAAGAAAAAGCATACCATATGTCGGAGATATGATTAATTGTGACAGAAATGTTTGACGAATTTGCAGACTAGTTTGGGACAATTTTGCCAATTCAAAGCTGGTATACTAGATTATATTCTTTTCAACTTTACTCTCTTATGGGAATAGACTTTATAGAAGAAGGTATTACATGAGTGGGTAAAGGTTTGGTTTGAGAAAATTCAGAAATCTACTTCATTCTATTCTATGGACAGATGACACGGTAAGTTTATACTAGGAACTTACTTGGGATTATTGTAAAGAAATAAGGTTGAAGTGGATGCTTTTACACGATATCCACCGAACTAACATTATCCAATATTAAATGAAAATAAAGGATTCTATCAACTGTGGAGCATGTGATTCATCAAAATATCCAAAATAATTTTTCTTCGAATGCAGTGATATCGAATGTCTGAGGGAATAGATAGAAGACAAAAAAAAAAAGTTATTTGATGGGGAAATAATAATTAACCCGCAACTAGGAGATTGTTTGTTTGATATCACTGAAGTCTGGTTAGATAATCAAGGATAATTATCCTCCAAGATTAATCATGGTATTATTCATAGGCTAACTGATGGTTTCACGATGTAAATATGGTAAAATGTACAATATTATTGAATAGTTGCTAAAGATAACTGAGGTCAACCCCTAAGTTCACAATTCAGTCATTTCCACCCCTCGACAACTCTATTGTGGGTCAGATACTGGAATATAGGTCACCAAACAGGTCAGGTATATGCCACTGACACGTTTTATCTATCAGGCAAAACATGTTTGGGAATGTTAATTTGTAACAATAGTTAGCCACTGAACCAAGTGGGGACCATGAGGAGGAGGAGGAGGAGGTGGATGGACCATGAGAAGGAGGAGGAGGATGGACCATGAGGAGGAGGAGGAGGATGGACCATGAGGAGGAGGAAGGTGATGGACCATGGGTAGGAGGAAGATGGACCATGGAAAGGAGGAGGACCATGAGGAAAAGGAGGAGGATGGACCATGTGAAGGAGGAGAAGGAAGGACCATTAGAAGGAGGAAGAGGAGGATGGACCATAAGAAGTAGATGGGGGAAGGAGCCTGAGGAGGAGGAGGAAAACCACGAGGAGAAGGAGGATGGACCCTGAGACTGAGGAGGAGGACCGTGTGGAGGAGGAGGAGGCCCATGAGGAGGAGGAGGAGGAGAAGGACCATGAGGAGAAGGAGAAGGAGGAGGACCATGAGGAGGATGAGGATGGACCATGAGAAGGAGGAGGAGGAGAATCATGAGGAGGACCATGAGGAGGAAGAGGACCATGAGGAGGAGGAGGAGGAGGACCATGAGAGGGAGGAGGAGGATGGACCATGCGGTGGAGGAGGAGGATGGACCATGAGGAGGAGGAGGAGGACCATGAGGAGGAGGAGATCATGAGGAGGAGGAGGAGGACCATGTGGAGGAGGAGGAGGACCATGAAGAGGAGGAGGATGGACCATGAGGAGGAAGAGGACCACGAGAAGGAGGAGGAGGACCATGAGGAGGAGGAGGATGGACCATGAGGAGGAGGAGGAGGATAGAAAGGGGGATCATGAGGAGGAGGAGGAGGAGGAGGAGGAGGAGGATGGAGCATCAGGATGAGGAAGATGAACCGTGAGTTGGAGAGTGGGTCAGAGGAGAAGTCATGCATGATACATATTAGGAGGAGTTTTGCCCAAGGTTGTGATATTTGTTTATAATCATTCATTGTGAAGATGTCACCGCAGACGCACATCTATATTAATAAAACGCTTCAGCCAAATTTGTGTCACAGATTTCTTGAGAACTACGTAACGTAAAAACATGCGGTTTTCATCTAATTTTGTAGAAAAATACACAAAAGGTAACTATACACATCAGTCCTCTTTATTTTTTGTACCATTTAAAAAAAAAAAGAATGTGTATAGCAACGAAATACAATCTCCGATAGATCTTTTCAATCCGCCCGATTCGCCAATCGTCCAACTTTTTCACGGAGTCTAATGCATTCGTCTATGATGCCTTTCGGTGCGCTAGGTAATCTTTCGTCGCTGGTGCGTTGCCTGCCTGCCCATTTATAAAATGGGGTGTTAGTCTTGTAATGTATACATGTACAACGAGACAGCCAGACAGAATTGTACCTATGCTTCACTGATAGTGATACACCAGTCAATCGGGTCACCGGTCAGTGGCGGGCTATTTTAGGTAACTTAGGCGAGGCGAAGATTGTGACTTACAGTTTTAGTGTTCTACATCTTAAGAGACGGATGAACGGATGGTAAGAGGGTTGAAATAAGTCACACTGTTAATTAAACGGTTCTTTCATCATCACCTTTAATATTAGATTTAAGTTCAAATCAGTCATGGTCTAGCGAAACGTTTCAACATCAAATCTGCAGCTTAAAATAGAGAGGCCTAAATGAGACCTAAAGAAAAAAAAAGGGTTTTGAATGAAACCAAAATATTATTACTATTACTGTTCACTTAATTCGAGATCCCCTTTTTACCTTTTATGGTAACGATGCTATTAAATTCTCATCTCAATGCAATATTTAAAAAAATAAAAACATCCCTTATCGTAGAATTCTTCGTTCATTGGCTGTAGCGTACGCGTCATCCTCGCCAGAAAGGCGGAACTTCCGCAAGAATAGATCATCTTACTTGATTGAGGACAAGATGCGTCATGGAAAGGGACTCTTCAAAGCCTGGGACTTCATTGCATTTTACATCAGCAAAACAACTTGTTCTCTCAAATTAACAACATACGTATATTACAGTGCAGTTTTTTCTTTTATGTTACGGTCGACTTCGCTTATTGGCAACTCATTAAAAGCTTGGAAAACGTTGGGATTGAAATGAGTTTTAACTCATCCAATGATTTTCACATGAGGAAAGATACAAAAGTACATGTATTGTGTTTTCCTTTTGTGTGACAGCTTTAATTATGTGGTGGTTGCGGTTAACCGGAATCGACTGTCGAAAGACACGCCTGGTGTGTGAAAAGAAGGGAAAGGCTCAGGGATATTTCACTAATTTGAATTCATTCACACGGTTCGTATCCAAGTGCCAATTTTAATTTCGAATTTCATGAGTCTGACATTATTTTCGTGCTGCACAGAGTCTTTGCAGATACTAGTTTAATCCGAACGTCATGATAAAGAAAAGTAAAATATAAACGTCTAGATCTAGTATTTGAAATATGGAAACAAATCCATCGGAGTCGAGGTAGTGTCCTCGACCATTTGTAGGCGAGGCCTGCCTTCCGACGGTAACGATCGGATCGCGCAGTTTAAACAGTAGTTCTTCATGATTTTAATGCTCTGGCATGAGAATTTATTCTACTGTCGCATCCAGAGAAATGGAGTGAAGGTGAGAACTGGTTCTACCATAGCCTAACAAGGTTTAAGATCTGCTGTTTTACGACAAAAAAAACAACAAAAACACCGTATAGGTATGAAGATGGCAACAGCACCTGGCATTTTGATGTAATTTTAAATAGTCCCTATATAATCAGAAAACTGGCCCATGGGGTAGGGGAAAAGGGGTTGGATTTGAAGTTCAATAGCTTAGATAGATGCAAATGCATTTGTAGACTCAAAATAGGTGAGGTGTAGCCACGCAAATGTAAAATTTGTGTTTATTGCTAAGTGGGCAAGGTTATCCTGTTTAGTGGGTGAAAAGGTCTAAAATAATAGGTAGCCTGCTTCACTGCCTAAGTTCTCAAAATCCAATTGGTTTAAGAAGGGCATTTTTCTTTGGGTCAAAGTTTGGAGGAAGAGCTAAACAACATGTTTGGGAAGTATTTTAGCATGGGACCCTGGCTAATAATTAATGAGAGGTATAAAACTTATATAGCCAACAGTAAAAAAAAAAAAAACCACCAAAACATTCGCATCTTCATACCTGTAGTATGTCAAACCTACAGGTTAACATGGACACAAAATTATTCTCGCGCTGCTTGAGGTGCAGGTGGTTGTTAGATCTATACACTGTCAGTAGCCAGCAGGAAAAGCCCGGATGATTTATCCTGCCCATTTAGGACTATCACCATTATGTCACGTTCCAGTACTGTTACGTCACATCTGCTGATCTCATCGTCTGTTCCCCCGACTCTGGCATCTATTAATAGGCCACACCACTGATTGTATATATAATTCCCCCCTACCCTCCGCCTTCCCTTCCTGCCAGTCAATGTCAATGTATACAAAATAATTTGTAAAAAGACCTGTGATCTAGATAAGGCATCTACTTTGAATGTTTCAGGTACAGCATTTGAGCCTTACTAATATAAATATAAAGTGTGTTACTATTAGTTGTATGTATTAGCATGCGGTCAAAACCAGCATGATACAACATTCAGAACGACGTCGGGGGGAGGCTTCCGCTTTTTTTAAGATTTGTGACAAATTTTGGGCAATTTTTTTTTTTTTGTCTTCACATCAAAACTCTGGGCAGTGAAAGACAAAGTACTGTAACCTCCATGGTGAATAAAAAATCCGAAATCACTGTAGAATTTTTAGAATAACACAGTAACAGTTCCATTGTAGTCTAGGATTCTAAGAGTCACGTGACAATTTCTATGTTGTAAATCGTGGTAGTATTGAGGTGTAGTGTATCGTGTTATTTTGTGTGGGACTTTGTCAAGGGACTTGGGGAGGAGGGGGAGGTATCAGTATTTAATACATTAATTCACTCTTTCATCATTCTAGTGTTGTTAAGCACTAGTATACAGTGTTCGTCTGAGTGTCAGTGTCGGCATAGATTTCATTGTTCTCATGAGGTAGATTTTGATACCGCTACCTCTCTCTCTCTCTCTCTCTCTCTCTATCTATCTATCTATCTATCTATCTATCAATCTATCAATCTATCAATCTATCTATCTATCTATCTATCTATCTATCTATCTATCTATCTATCTCTCGTCTTGTTTTCGGCAGTGACCACTGACTGTCCGTTAGTGGTGCATCTGTTCATCTTGCTTGGCGTTACCATTATCGTCATCCTATTCATCCTTCTGTCCCATCTGCCTCTCTTGGTGCGTCGGGGTAGTGGTGGTTTGTGTCACATTGAATGCTCATAAACTATGGGATGTTTTGAGCTACTGTTGCGTAGCTCTTTCAAAGCAAAACTTAAAGGATCACACTCAGTCGTTATGCGAGCACGGTTATCCGGACATCACAAGCCACAACTCCAGGATCATTACTTCCACTTTCCACTTTTCATTGCCAGAGGAATATGATTGGATGATTGGATGATATGGTCTATTATATCTGCTGATATTGAAAAATCAACAATGAAAATAGGGCTATAATTGAAACCGTAAGGAAGTGGTTTTACAGTGCTATACAGTGTAATATTAATTTACCTCATTCATAATAAACATTTACATAGAATAATATATAATAGACAAATAAATATACAATATTACAAATATAATCCATAACTCACTGCTAGTCACGGTGCAGTGCTCTAAATCCACACGAACAAAAGTGGTGAAATACAGTCCGAATCTGTAAACAAAAATATTTGCAGGCAGCATTCCCAACCGCCTATGTGAATTTCATTTGTGTGGGTCTATGGCCTGCAAAAGATAGCCACAACCTAATTTCTATCCCATTTTCACCAAATTTAAAATTGTAAAAAATCTAAATTAAGTCCCCAACTTTATGCAGCATATAATGTTAGCATAGTAATGGCTCCAGACCTGCTAGTCTTGGTCATTTCGAAACGTTCCTGTGGCTGGGGGAGAAAATTTGACTAAAGGGCTTAAAGAGGTTTTTACATTTTGACCTCTGCACCTCAGGAGAAAGAAAAAAAAACTGCTGTCCACTGCCATAGACCTGGGGTTCGTGTTTTGTTTCCGTGAGTTATTCCGGACTAATTTTGGGGCCTAATTTGTCACTCTATCGTCCTGGAAACATTTTTGGCCTATTATTTGGCATTTTTACCTCTGATCTAATATATTACTCCCCACGAAAGGCCGTAATGTTGTGCATATATGGTGAATTTTGCTGCTCAGCGAGTCCGTAATATTGAAAATAACTTCAGAACGGCCACTCGCAGGTGGTTCAGTGTAGTGTTATTTTACAAAAAAAGAATCACTAATGGGGCGTCACCAAATATCGATGCTGTTAAAATAGTGTCTTGGTATTAAATATGACGAAATTATGATCTTTACAATGTATAAGAGATTCTCCCCTACTATGCGGTAGGATATTTGCATCTATTAATACTAAGAGTCTACGTCAAATAACTCAGTGTATTATATTGTATTAATTCGCTTATGTATATAATCACTGCCGTTATTACTATCGTCATCCTCCTTATTACAGTCATCTACATCGTTATTATTACTAGTACATTATCACCATTATCATCACTACCGGTACTACCACCATCGACATCATCACCATTATTACCATCGCCATCATCATTATTACATCCATCCGTGTCGTTACCATTACAACCATTTACATCATCCCATGATCATTGTCTACATCATCACAATTACCACTATTTACATCATTACGGTTACAGCCATCTATTTCATCATCATTATCAAATACATCATTATTAATACTCTCATCTACATCATTATTATTACTACCATCGACATCACCATCATGGACACCATCTTGATATATATCATCACCATTACCACCATATCTATACTGTCATCATTTCTACAACCTACACAACTATTACCACCCTCTACATCATCAGACTTAATCTTAATAAAAAAAATATGATGACAAAAGCTACACAAAAAAATAACCAAGAGAGAAATTATGACAATAGTTAAACAATATCACAGACGACAAATAACAATTATTTTTAATACTTTTAATAATGGAACTCTCAGTGAATATCCATTTCAGTACATGTAAATAAAATATTAAGACAAAAGTGCCATTGAAAGACTCCGGGTTTTGAGTTGTTTTTTTTCGACATGCCTAGTGGTAATTTAAAAATCAGGAAAGCGAAATTTTACAACGGTACTATGACACATGATGACAATTGCATGTGGGGACCAAATGAGGAGGAGGATGACTGTGTTCGAACGCTTTTTGCAAAAAATAAAATTGGGCTATGACTCCCTCCGCTGAACTCCTCTTGTTTTGTTTTCACTTCGCTTTAAAGTGCTTTAAAAAGCTGACTGTAGACTTTCTACAGTTTGACTAGTAACCGTGTCGCCACACAAAGAAAGATAATTATCTTAACAATTCCTGGAAAGATTCTCTCAGTAATGGCCCTTACACGCTCGCACGACAACAAGCTGATATCCTTGGATTTTTCAAACTATACTGCATCCTCTTGACCATAGTCTATTATTTTTATGGGCTATTATCGTTATTATTTTTAACAAGCTCAAGTTTTGGAACGCCATATATCTCTGCTCAGCATGAAAATGTGCATTTATTTTACGGTCCATTCACGTTGCGGTACTTGAACAGAAATAAGATCTATTGGAGCATTAGAGATGGCATTCGGGTAGGTCTTTATCGCAGTTCCCAGCACTAAGCAAGTCGAGCAGTAATAAAGTGGAACCTCACCATCTGCCCTAATTTTAGAGGACCAGCTTAATCGAAAGTATGTGAAGCTTCAAAAATGACGAGTTCAGTTATCGTTCATGGCCCAGAGACATGAGGAATTCGTGAGTAGAGCAGTACAAGAAGTATGTGACATTTTCGAAATTGGGCTTCGATAGCTCACGGCCTTATTGTATTTAAACCTTGGGTTTTTTTTAAACACATTTAAACACGTACAAAAGATCATACAAATATATAGCATGTTGAACAAACACTCTCCTCATTGTACTCTACACAGTTACTTAGTAACTTGTAAAAAACAAAATCTAAAGAGCATGAGAATGCCTAAGGCAGTATTTTACATAATATGACGACAAGCAGTAGAATTTATACCTGACCACTAACACAGTGGTCTCATCTAAATTATGAATTTGAAGATAAGATACATTTTATTTGTCCATACATGCATAAGAATGAAAGAGTTCCAGTATTCTGTTTTATGGTTTGAGTTTAGAGTGAATTCGGTTAGAGATTCTAAAAAAATTCAGAACCAAGAAAAGTTTGGGCCTACCGTGATTCCAGTGGTTAACATCACATAAGACCATCTGGCATCGATCAACGGGGAAAACCGAATCTTTAAATCATGCGTGGATTCTGTTCCTTTCCTAGGCTAGCTTGCGTGTTGAGCGTTGCAGGATAGAAAATGTCTTTGCGCGCACATATGTACCAGAGAGAGAGAGAGAGAGAGAAAGAGAGAGAGAAAGAAAGAAAGAAAGACAGACAGACAGACAGACAGACAGACAGACAGACAGACAGACAGACAGACACACACACACACACACACACACACACACACACACACACACACACACACACACATATATATATATAGAGAGAGAGAGAGAGGAGAGAGAGAGAGAGAGAGAGACAGAGAAAGAGAGAGAGAGACCCATTCATAGAATGAGATTATAAGATTGTGCGATCAGAAACAAATGGTTGATGTTTTTTCGGAATATCTCTGCTATCAACAGAAGTGTTTCAAACCTTGCATAAATTATGGTCTTCTGCCTGTTTGCCCTTACCACTTCATTCACTATATCACAGTGACAATGAAAGGATCTCCATGTAGCAAACAATCTTATGTTAGTCACATTATGTCCCAGTTATAGAACGGGTGTCCATGCTTGTTATCTTATATAATTTTATGTTTTCGTCAACCAGATCTCAGCCAAAAGCAAAAAAAAAAAAAACGTTGAAAGGCCAAAATACAAAATCTGTCTTTGTTAGCACAGCATATTGTTTCTCTTCATCTGTGGCTCTACAGAGAGTAAATCGCCGAAAATAGATAAGTCATTTTCCATTGGATTACAACGATAGAACCTTCGACGTGTACAGACGTAATCTACCTATAAAACTACCATGAGATTTAAATTCGTGGTAAACAATGAACTGTTTCACTCAGGTTCAATCTACACAAGCAAATAGGGCTGGACTCATGATCAAAGGGTTACAGGTTCAGTTCCGGCCATGATGATATTGTAAATGTAATGGAGAAAGCAAACTTCGTATTTATTTGTCTCAGTCTACATACAAAGAGGATGGCTTTGGGCGATGAGAACAGTTTGTCTGAATGCTAGTGACCGACGCTTGCAGAATGACAGCGGCATTGGATGAAAGTTGCTGAATGAACTGGTGTAATATTGAGGACTGTAAGGAGTCACATACATGAATATTTGGCAGGAGACAACAGAATAATATTTGAGATTTTGGGCACTTACGATGGGATCTTTGACCATTGTAAAACTTAAGGTACATTCAGAATAGATGAACTAATGTGATTCTTACGGTGGTAAGAGATCCCATTGTAAGTGCCCAAAATCTCGTTTATCTTATAGCGCTATTAGGTCCGTTATTGAATTTCATTATATATGCAGTTATTCCCCAAAATTTAAAAAAAAAAGTTCGACAGGAATTCCTGTATGGGCTGGAGATGCGCGGTATTGAGATTATATTCCTGTTAGCTTGGTGTCTGATTTTTCTTTATTTAATTTTGTTATAAATCCAATCCATGTTCACGGCTATCAAACGCGTGTATTGAAACCCTGACTGCCCGTGCCTCAGGCAGGATCTGTTGAAGACGTAGATCAGAAAGTGTGCCAGTAATATCGTAGCCGTCCAGTTGCAATGGTGTTTACGTTATTGTTGCATTTCTTTTCAGTTGGTGGACGAAAGGGCGGAGGGAAATAATTGAGGGCAAGAGGAGAAAAGAAAGCCTGAGGAACTTTCTGGAAAGCAGTAATTTTCCTCAGATATGAAGAACGGTAACTCGCAAACCACGCTCTGGATGAAAAGACTCACTGGCCGACTTCCGCTATTTGGCTTTGTATATATACGAGAATCAATTAAGAACAAACTCTTAACTGCAGAGGTTTACACTTGCACATACGAATTTTCTGTGATAACACACACGATTTTCTAAAATTTCAAATTGATGCCAATTTAACGGTAATATCAGGAATGTCTTGAAATTAACGAAGATAAAGAAACCACCGTCCCCAACCGGTGGTCGCATCTATTGTTCTTTTTGCATATTAATTTGAAAAGGCTAAACTGTATTTCTCCGCGAGATGTGGGGTGCCATGTTTGCCTGATGGGACTAGGTACCTCTGAGAACACTAGGATTGAATTCTGATGCATGGAATTATGAAATAAAACAACTATGGGTATTTAAATTTACAATGGACGTAGGGTGAAAAAATGTGAAATATAACTTAACTAGACATCTGTAACGCCACTGCAGATTCAAGGGAGATAATTTTAGAAAAATGACCCATTTCGTATAGAGTCTAACTTTAAAAAGCGTGGTTCATACAGGTGTGGTTTATATATTATTTTGAAATTCAGATAAGATTTCATTTACACATTTACATTCTTGAGAGTGCTTAGTTTTCATGTTTTACACAAAGTCTTCACCTAACATTTCTTGATGCCCAGTGCGTAGCTTTCGGTAAGAAAATATGAGATGAATTAATCATGACGTTAAAATAGCCTGTAGTTTAGTAGCCGTTTTGCGAACATGGGATATTCGACTGACACATTCTTGGCAAGGGTAGACAACATCTCATTCATGTCCTCAAGTAGCTTGCCCTCATACAAATAATACACGGGTACTCGCCCTTGGTTTCTGTAAGCCGATCCTTCGCTATTTCTAATGACGCAGCAAAGAGAGAAATGTCTGAGCTTGCCCCACTGGAGGAAGTTGGACAGACGCAGCAGTACACGGAGCAGGCAAGACTTCATGTCCTCGTACATGAGAATCAGCTGAGGTCCCTGGAATGCCAAGTGCATTTTGACGAATTTCGGGAAATCTTTCATGCTGGCTCGGGCAAAACCTTGCCAGGCTAAAAGAATAGAGAAAAAAAAAACGATACTGTACTAGATTATTTATCATTTTAGAGCAGAAGATCATCTGTCTTTACAATCACCATATCTAAGTCACACTGTAATGATACTAATACTGATGGCCACAGAAGGGATGCTGGAAGAGGGTAACTGAATAATATCAGCATCGCAAAAATGCTGCAGCAGCAAGACCCGCAGTAACAACAATGACACCACCAGCAGCAATAACAATGGCAGAGGCTGTATCACCACCACCACCATCACCATTACCACCGCCGCCATCACCATCATCAGCGCACCACCGCCATCATCATCACCACCATCACAATCACCTCCACCACCACGAACAACAACAACAACAACATTAACAACAACAATAATGCCAACAACTACTACAACTATACAATAACAACTACAATAGCAACAACAACAACAACAACAACAACAACAACAACAGCAACAGCAACAACAGCAACAGCAACAGCAACAGCAACAACAGCAACAGGAAAACAGTGGCAACAACGACAACATCAGCAGCAGCAACTATCTTCATATCAGTAGTGACAAAGACAAACACAACAACAACAACAAAGGACTCAGCAACAATAGCAACAGTAGCAACATCAACAACAACAACGACAACAACAACAACAACAACAACAAGAGGGACAACAACTACAACACCAACAACAGCGACAGTATCAGCAATAACAAAAAATATCGGCGGCAACATCAACAATAATGCACAGCAGCTACAGCAATTACAACAGCAGGAGTCACAAAAACGTATTATTATTACCAGAATCCGGAAGGATATTAGCTTTGCCGATGTGCCCCAGTTTCATTCTAGATCTCTTGTATTCAGCAGCGAAGGAATCGAATGGGTTCCTCATGACAAGCACCTGGCGCTCATAGTGACATTCTAAGGAAAGAGAGAGCAGTTCCTATCAGCATCACTTTCATCTTCACCAATTTAATAATAATAATAACGATGCGGTTTACAAGTCTCATATCCAGGCTGATGCCCGTTCAACGACTTCACATTACTGAACTTAGTAGTAAGGGTGATCTATTTATCACATCATTTTTGTTTGTTTGTTTGTTTGTTTTGCCCTCCCATTCAGGGGCCCAATGACCTTATCTGTGGCCTGTTCAAATGCATTTGTCACTTCCCTGGCTAGTTTAGATTAAAAGAGAGCAGCACTACTTCGGGTCAGAGGTTTGAAAAGATAGGGGTTGCCAATGACCTCACCCCCAACCCCCCTTTTTTTTTTCTCTTGAAATAACTTGGGATTATTAAATGTAATGTGTTGCTGGCGAGTGGGAATGACCAACGAATATCAGGGCTGGAGTGACGGCAGTCGACAGTACATAGCGTTAACACAGCGTTAAGTTTTGGGTGTATATAACCTATATGACTAGGCACTTCAAATCCGGTCCGAGTAAGGCGTTTACGCTAGAAAACCACTGAAGGGAGACATTCGTACAAATCACCCTCATCAACCAGACAATCATCAATGTGATACATGAAGTAAAAGCAGGGCCGTCTTAAGTATTTCGAGGGCCCTGGGCACTCAGGCCCCACGGGGCCCCTTACCTTCTTGATACAAAGTAAAAGGTTAAGTCTCTCTCTCTCTCTTTCTCTCTCTCTTTCTCTCTCTCTCTCTCTCTCTCTCTCTCTCTCTCTCTCTTCCTCAACATAATGTTCTAATGCAAATTTTTCCCTCTCTCTTTCTCTCTCTCTCTCTCTAGGGGGCCTCTCAAGGCCCGGCGGCTCATAGAGCCCGGGGCCCTGGGCTACTGCCCATAGTGCCCTGCGGGTAAGACGGCCCTGAGTAAAGATATTATATCTTTCCTCTTTAGAATGGTGTGAATTAAAATTTTATTTTGTTATTTTTGTTCACTGTTTAATTGTCACTTGTAGAAAATCATGACCGAAATTAACCTCTGGCCGCGTACGTATAATCCGTTAACGCACTGCGTCACCACGGGAAAGTTCCAAAACATTAGCAGTGTTCACTGTGGTGAATACGTTACCAATATTGCCAATACGTTTACTAAAGTATGGATTATGCATACGGACTGTCTCAAAAGTATGCCGCAGGGGCAGTTCAGGATCTCCCGTGCTTCGCGGAAAGTGTGGAGCTCGCCGCGCGATCAATCAAACGGCGACTCAAGTCACTGAAAACGGAAGTTTGTTTTTTCATTAAGAAAACCCAATTTTTTCATCCGGTTTCCAAGTTAATATAACTTTGGTAGTGGGTTGCGGCTGTCGGTTTGTGGTTATTAATGAGACAGATCGCATATTCAAACCAGAAACACTTTTTTTTTTGGTTTTGTGTGTAATGTGACGTATGTGCATGCGGTACCGAAAGTATGTACAACAAAAGATTAATCCTATCTTGTCTCTTCGTTACAGAGGCGTAGCGAAGATAATTTTTTTTTTAAATCTAGCACTTACATCCAACCAGTTGTTTTAAAACGTCAATGGCCGACTTGGATCAAGATTTCGCATAAGACAAGACATTTACTACTAACTGCATTGGAATTGAATATACAGGGTATTATATCGTCATCAATTTTTCTGCATACATGAGAGCAAGAGGAACGACTTGTAAATGGATGCAGTTTGGGGATCGTTCTTTAATAGCTGTTCGTTGGTCCAATTGCGACAGACACAGTCACTTGAAATACCATACAGTTTTAAGTAAGTATAAATACTTTTTTGTATAGAGATTCAGTCAGTTTTGATCGAAGTTTGCTGGAGCCAAAAAAGAGCTAAAGAGCCAGTCAGTTATTTGGGAGCCAGTGGCTTTTGAAAAATAGCCAAAAATCTGGTATCTGGCTCCAAAAGAGCCAAATCTGGCAGCCCTGCGAAAAATCTGGGAAACCGTTCACGGAGAAGGTCTTGCCACTCTTGCGCAAAAAGAAAATAATAGTAGTCATCGCAATGGGTAATCTAGTTACTCCTCAGATTATTTGCCACATTTTTTGTTATAGTGCGTCCAACAATATACGTTCTCGGATTTTCGCGAATATCTTTGATTTGTTTGGATCAATAATCGCAAAATTTTGCATAGCCTCCTGTTTCAATTTGTCTTGATAGAAACATATTTTTTCATCTTTATACAGTTACAGATAAAAAAGTTTTCTTCATTAAAGTATATAAAAAACTCAAGACACTCGATTGTTTAAAGTACAGAAGTTTTACAGTTTTCACAGTTGTCTTCTGTTGACATCAGTTCCACATAAGAGCAAGTCCAAATATTTCAGGCAATGCAATGTTCTGTGTTTTAGCAGTCTCACGTTCTGTGTTCCGCAATTGAGACAAAACATTTTCTCCTCCCTGGTTGCTGTTTTTATCGCCGACCGCATCCGTTAAAAAGGACAAACTATTACGTCCACGACCAGAATTGACATAAAATAAAATACAACAGTCATCAGCAACTAATAGAAAGTCTCTTCGCTACCTCTGACTTCTTACTGTCCCCACCCCTTCCCTTCGTCATATTTTATCAAAAAGAGTGTACAGTTTGATGGCTTCATCTCGATGCATTTCACCCCCTCCCCTTTTTACACATACAATAATACACACACTGATTTTGGCGCAGATTTTTTGGAATCCCGATTGTGCATCATTGTGCACACCCCAGTTTTTGTTCTGCGTAATGAACATGCCAAGCATTCTGATGCAAACAAAAGGCTGGTCTACACAAACATTAAAAAAGCAGACTCACAACTATTAAAATCTTAATATATTTTTAACGTCATGCCTCGACAGTATGATCTAGGAGTCAAAGAAATAGCGCTCAAGGTACTAAACTATCACAAACGTGAGGCTATGAAAAATAGCCTTCAAATAGCATTAAAATATCCTTTTACACGCACCAGTGCCTGCACAGGCGTTACAAACACCACGCTTAGACGCTGGCAGAAGGATCTGTCAGTTCATAGGAATGACAGACCCAGTCAAAGAGGTCGCAAGCCACGCCTGGACAACTTTGACTTAGATTTGATAGAACGATGCATGCTGAAACTATTTGAGGCCAAAGTATATACCACTCTCAGGGTACTGAAGATATAAACGTCCAATCATCATCTTTCTATATTAGAAGTTTACTCTTCTGTTGTCTTAAAATGACATGACAAAAAGCCAAGAAACACAAAGAGCATAAGCTAAAGTAGATTGAAAAGTTAAATATTACAGGAACAAAACAACCTTGATATTAGAATTTTGAAACATGCACTACAATTATCCGTATCAAAAATGTTTGTGTTTAGAGAAGCTGCGTATCCTCACGTCATAATCCACGTAGCTGTAAACCACCTTATTTTCGCGATTTCCTGTGGGTCGAGTTTTTTATATAAGTTGATGAAGAAAACTTTTGTATTTTCATCTTCGTAACCGTCAAAAAATAGTTTCTTGTCAAGACAAATTGAAACAGGATGCTATGCAAAATTTGGCGAAGATTGATCCAAACAAATCAAAGATATTCGCAAAAATCCGAGAACGTATATTGTTGGACGCACTATAATAGTTTTTCTCGCAACACAGCCTTAATACACTGTAGGTGCGCCGAATCTGTGAGAGTGTATTGGCCTTCAGATCATCGTCGAGTAAACCTAGCTAACCATGATAACGTCATACTGTCAATTCTTGTAAAAGGCCTCTAGGTGAAATAATATAGTGTTATATTTGAAAATTTTACAAAAACATTTCAGGTTAGTTAAAACTGTATTGGATATATACACGACAATATATCGATAATCTCAGATTCATAGATAACATGGACATTACGCCCCTGCGTCGTTATTTAAATCATTATAGTACATATATGTGTGGTAAATATGGTGTCTGTAAAGTAGTAAGTAGAGATCTGTAGTTTTGAAGTAGCGAAAATACAGCGAACTAGAAATATTAGAGAATTTGCGCATTAAAGATGGGATCTTTGTTATAACCTTCACTGCATCAGTGTTGAATGCACCTTTAGTAGCGTTCAATACTCAGCTAATATAATTCTTTCGATGTGATGAGATCTCATCGTTAATGCTCAAGCTCTAAATTAATAGGCGTAGCGACAAAATAAAGAACGAACTACAGGTTATAATACGTATAGCAAACCAATCCTGGAGGCAAATTAATCGCTGAATCTAAAAACCCCAAGAGTCGGATTCCATCTCTACGGATTCCATCTCTACGGATTCCATCTCTACTTACCATTTCCAAGAACAGCTGGGTAGTGACACTTGACCACAATCACGTCGGTGTGTCGACCCTCCCCAGGAAAGCCGTTCTCCTTAAGCCTTTTACTGTAATAGACTGCCCCTGTCATAATGCCTGAAAGGTAGAAAAGATGTTTTATGGAGAGATGGTATAGTGTCTTGACGGCAAAAGTAGGTCAAGCAATAAAAAGATGCAAAAACTAGGTCAAAGTTAGCATCCCATTTGCATAATAAAATGGTGTGAAAACTAGGTCAAGGTGAGCATCCTATTTCCATAATAAAATGGTGTAAATCTTTGGCATTCTTTGCGAGTACGTCCAACAAACATGCGTGTCAGCATGATTGTATCATGATTGTTACGAGCACGGTCAAACAGTATCGCGTCAAAAAGAAAGGGGGAAAAGAGAGAAGGGGGGAGAGAGAGAGAGAGAGAGAGAGAGAGAGAGAGAGAGAGAGAGAGAGAGGGAGGGAGAGAGAGAGAGAGGGAGAGAGAGCAAAAGAAGGGTAGGAAGCCTACTCTAGGTCTAACCATATAAATAAATCAAACTCACAAACTCGACAACTCTCTCTCTCAGGCTCACACAAAATATATTATTAGATCACAGCCTTATTATATTACAGGCCACATAAACATCTTTACTTCTTACATTCCAACCATTCGCCCTAAAGGCTACTTCAGTGAGATTCTCTGCCTTGTGGCAACTACAAGTCAATAATGATTTTTCCGCCTTGTGGCAACTACAAGTCATTAATGATTCTCAGCATTATAACAATTACAGGTCAATAATGATTCCGCCTTGTAATAGCTACACGTTAAAAATACTCCTCCGCCCTATGGGCAACTACAAATCAATACTAATTATCCGCCATTTAGGCAACCACAAGTCACTGATAATCCTTCACCCTGCGGGCAACTACAAGTCAATAATAATCATTCGCCTCGTGGGTCATCACTATGATAATTATTCGCCCTGTGGGCACATACAATAATAACGTCTGCACTGTGGGCACATACAACTATGGCTTTAATAACTCATCTTACTGTATAAGCCTCTGGTTCGGATACACAGGCACACCTGACTCTGGTTCACAGAGCGTCCGTGTTGCCGACCCTAGCAGCCTGAGGCACAATATATTAACATAATATACCGACGAGCATTAAAAACGCCGAGGTTATTCGAGAATCGATTACTCATATAACACCAACTATTTTGGCTTTGAATTGCGTATAAAGTAAGTATAATGTCTTCCCGTTATTTACAGAGAAAACCATAGAAATGCTTTTAAAAGTAAATGCTTTGAGAGGCAACTAACAAAGAAAGTTACTGAACGAAAAGTCACAAATGCTCTCATGCAGTACTCGCATTCAAAAGACATCGAATTTAGTAGCGCGTATGCCCTTCACTGGCCTAGATGAACTCTCTGGATCTGTTTCTCATTGAATAAAGCAGGTTCCGGGTTATATTCTGAGATACAGCATTGCATTCCTGAACCAGGGCGATCTCCAGGGCTTGAAGATTAGGAATTGCCATATTTCTCACTCTGCGGCCTTTCTCAACCCAGAAATGCTCTATTGGCGACATGTCTGGCGAATAAGTTAGTCAGTCGACTATGGCAACATTCTGATGCTATAGGAACTGCCGAGTCAGACTAGCTGTATGTTCTTGGGCACTGTCGTGCTGGAAGCTCTGGAGATCATGATGGGCTGCTAACATTGACACAACAATGCCGTTAAGGACGTCTTTGTATCTAAGTGCATTGACAGGACCTCTGGAGACATGTAAGATGTCCTGTGGTTGTAGCTGATCCCACCCCACACATGAATGCCTCCTCCTCCAACCCTATTGTGTTCAAATAACACAAATGTCAAGGGAATGCTCTTCAAGATGATGCCACATTCTCATGCGCTCATCCACATGTGATAAGTCGTTGCAACTTTCATCAGAGAAAGTACTCCCTGACAGTGTTTTTTTTGTGCATCTTTGATGACCATTAGCCCAATTCAGACGGTTCTGCCGACGCTGAACAGTGAGCATAGTGTAAAAATATGGTCTTCTTGAAGTGAATCCGGCTTTACGCAGACGGCGGCGCACAGTTGAAGCCGAAAGTGGCCAACGCTTCTAAGCATCCCTCGGGCGGTATAAGCAGCAAGTTGGAAGCAGCTACGCAGACCGCTTAATTTTATGTGAACATCTTGTCCAGGAGTGGTGGTCCTTGGTTGTCCCTTGGGTGGCCTGTTCCGAGTGGTACTTATCAATTTGGTATTTGAGCGTTATTTCATCCATTACATATTCTACATTTTGAATTAGACACTTCTAATCAAATTTAATCCAACGCCGACAATCACTTGACGCGGATCTAGCAATGACATCCCACGGAGATATCCACGATGGCATCGTTCCAACAGTAGCATTTCAGTGGTAATGTATCCAAGGAGGGTAGTCAATTTCTTACAGGAACATGATGTTGACGCAGTTTGTAGACAATGATACGAAGACCTTCCTTCAGTTCTCCAAGTTTCTTTGCTTCCACTAGCAACTTTCAACACTTTAATTATAATAGTCTAGTGTTAGGATAATAATATAAACTAAGCGTATAATCTTGGCACTGTGGCCGATGGGACTGGCATGATGAAGTGATGTGGAAACACAATTACCAGCCATGAAGATGATATTGTAGATTTATTCAATACTTAGTAACGGCTGAGATAGTCGGCAACATGATTCGAACTACCTGGAGTAGGCTGAATTTCAAATTGATATGGTTGTGGGGCTCGAGCCCATCCTGATAAACGAGGGCTGTTAGATCGATTTGTGTGTTAACAGGTTAAAGACTTGTGATCCGATTGTCCTACAAAGTGGACATTCATCAAATAGCATGACAACTTCTGTATTGTGCATACAACCGTCATTCTCTCTCCATGACAGAATACTTTCTTTCTCGGGGTAATAATTTTTGATTGATGAAACATACAGGAAGTAGATACCCGTGTTTCCTGTAGCAGACAAGCCCCGACATCCTTGTTGATTTTTTTTTCTAAAATTTGTCATATTAATTTCAGCTTATAAAGAGGAAATAACAAAGTGAAGTGGTAAAAATCCTCAAAACCCAATTATACACAATGGATAACCTCGGATTGTCTAAAGAAATGCCTCTCCCATTTCTCATTTTCCCCCCTCTCACATCAGTGTCTGCAGAGTGATTTGAAATATATATATAAGCACTGTGACACTGACAGTCTGGCATATTGAGGTTTTGAATTACCTGTCAGCTGTTGAATCAGATGACGTGTCCATGTATTGCCAGATCCTGGCCATGACATCAGCCCCGTGCTGGGTAGCCTGAAAGGGGTCAGGCCTAACGTCCTTGGGCATGTCGTGTTGATCGCTGCGATGTTTCCTAATAGTATTTTAGATCCTTTCATCACCTCTGTAATGTCTACAGAAAGTGTAGGGTCACAGGATGCTCTGAAGTATTCGTCGGATAGCAAATAAGGAACACTGACATTACACGGCGCAGGTGCATCATTGGTTTCCCGCCAATCGTTTCGTTTAGGTATGTCTCCATTATTCAACCTTTGAAAGATTGACCCTTTTGTGTACGTGCCTTCTTTGTAAGCAAAGAAGTGATCACTTATGTACAAATAAATTAGTAAGAACAGGGCCATAAAGCCAAGTAGAATAAATAGCATCTTTGATGACAAAAGCTTTCTTGATATTTCCATCGTCGTCATCTTTTTGGAAACAAAGAGGGAAATCAATGAATGGAGTATTCGAAGCTGTCACTCAGCTGTGACAGACCATCAGCAAACGAACATTTCTTGTGCATTCATTAATCCATCTTTCTGTTCATCCTAAGTCTTTGTGCCTATATAATCAGACAGCAGCCTCCCATCGCATGAACTCTATCCTGTGTCCTGACAGGGACCAAAAAAACCAAAAATACTGAATTAAACAGTTCAGGTCATAAAAGCAACACATACTATAATTATACAACAAGAGCATGACATGTCACATTTTAGATATGGAGCCACCGCGAAAACGACCTCCGATGACTGATCACCTTGGCGGCCATTTCGCCAACATTATTGAAAATGCTTCTCGCTTCATTGAGAGACTTTGACGATATTATCTCCCCGAACAGGTGGCGCTTCAGGACATGGGATATTGGTGTAATCGAATTATATTAAATTACCATAAACAAAGCGCTACATGATACCGTTGAAAGTCGAATACAGTGCTAGTAGTGTTTCACTTCAAACTTAGAGGTCTAATATGGATATTGATTAATATTTGAGCACGGAGCGTTCACTGATTCTTGACTTGAATGCTTGATATATAGTTACTAGTAAGAGGATGATTTTTGAACATTTTATAATATTTTCAGGAGTAATCAGCTTGCATTAGATAATACATACAGTGGATTATTCTGGGCCAGGGAAAGGAAGGAGAGAGAGAGAGAGAGAGAGAGAGAGAGAGAGAGAGAGAGAGAGAGAGAGACAGACAGAGAGTGAGTGAGTGAGTGAGTGAGTGAGTGAGTGAGTGAGTGAGTGAGTGAGTAAGTGAGATGGAAATATGAAAGACAAAGAGATAGAGGGGGAATGAATGAGCTGGGAGGAGAGAAAATGTGTGTGTGAGTCGAAACTGATGCTTTATTTCCTTTATTGTTTAGATTATTTCGTTCACATTTTCCTCATTCCACCCGTCTGTAAAATGGATACCTGGCTACAGGCAGTGGAAGATGTGATTAGAACGCTAGTGATCAGCACTTGTAAATGGCTGCGGCACTATGTGCTCCTCAGGGAGTGGAAAAAGGTCATTGTGCAAATAGGCCCGCTGGGATAATAATAGTGTAAAGGCGCGTGAGCGGGCGTAAGCCTTGATACGAGATTTATAAACCGCATTAATATTAATTTTATAATGTCTTACGTAATTCCTCCATGTAGACTAATACGCTACGTGCGATTACACTGGAGAACAAAATGAATAATAAAATGACCCAAGCACAGATACAAGACACTTAGAACTTACTAATAAATCGAAAATCAAATCCGTTTAATATGCATCAGCTCTGCGTTAGAGTTTTGAAAAGATTTCCAGATTCTCCACTGGCTTTTCATTTGTACGGAGCTCCCGTCTCCCCGAGAAGGAATTCGCAGAAACCCGCCATCAGAATGGAGCTGAGTTTGCTGTGCTATATCTCTATAATTTTCCAATACCTTTAGTCTATGTCCTGGTGAGTCTTTCACCGTGTTCATCACATACATCACCAATTAGATCTAGTGGGGGGACAGAAAAAAAATTAAGATGAAAAGAAATGCATCTACAGACACATATCTTGTCTAGATTCCATTTGCTGATATACCTTCAGCATGGCTTCCACTTCCACAAAGTCAGAGTAGACGTCTACATTTTTGCCCTGTTTCCCAAGAACGTTTTGGCCAACCGTGTTAAACGCTTCCTTAGCTGCAAGCTGAAGTAGGTCCAGTCTATTCCTTAACATGTCATGACACATCAGTCTTCTCCTTTGACCGTGAGAGATCCATTACCAGATTATTCGGTTCGTCATAGCTTTTGAAAGAATGGTCTTTCTTCATCAGACTCAGATTCAGACAGCTCGTTCATTCCAGCATCACCGCATTCATCATCAGTGCTTTCATGAGTGCATTGCTTTAGAAATGCGCATCCCTGAATCATGTCATTGTTTTTGTTTTTGTTTTTGCAAAGGAGAAACTGTATTCTGCTGAAATTTGATGTGTTGTTATTAGCAGAGGCGTAGCGTCAGTGTAATCTATGAAGCTGCGATTACCGATATACTGTGGTATTTATCCAATACAATTTAATTAATCTGGAATGTTTTATAACAACTTTCAAACATCACGCTCATACAATATACCAGCCATTTACGTGCATTGACAATACGACTTTGTCATGGTTAGCTAGTTTTATTCGCCGATAATCTGGCAGTCCATACACTGTTTCACATATTCAGCGCCCCGCAATAATGCATTGCACCTAAGCATGTGTCACGGAATAGACTGTTTCAAAAAAAAAAAAAGGATGGCAAGTAATGTAGGGGGAAACTAGCTTACCCGCTGCGGTGAAAGTTATTTTTTCTACGTCTGCGCAAGAGCGGCAAGACACTTTCCGTAAGTTGCCTCCTGCCATCCCGGCGTTTTGCTCAGGGTTGCTAGACTTGGCTCTTTCGGATTCAAAAACCAGACTTTTGGCTCTTTTTCACAAGCGCTTGGATCCCAAAATAATGTCTGACTTGATCTTTGGCTTTTGTTTGACCCCAACGGACTTTAAGTGAATCATGATTGATTTTTTTTAATGCAAAAAGTATTTATCTCTTTGAGTTTGAAACTGTATGGTATTTTAAGTGACAGGCAGTATGTCGTAATGGAACAGTAAGCACCTGTCTATTAAAGAAGGATCCCAAAACTCCATCCATATAACAGTAGTTCCGCTTGCTCTAGTGTATGCAAATAAGTTGATGACAATTATAATACCCGTGTATATCCAATATCAAGGCTTTTCGTAGTAAATGTCTTGTCTTATGGGATACCTCAAACCTGATCAGTCAGTGACTGAAAACAGACAACTGGTTGGATGTAAGTGCTGATTACCCAAAAAAAAAAAATCATCGTCACTACGCCCCTGGTTATTAGCGACCTTGGCGGCCCTGAAATGTTGAACCTGCAGGTGGCAATGTCGCAATAATGTGGGATAGCGATGCTATGATATTGTGAATGAAGGAACGGTGAGGAGTTTTGTCCAAATTTCCAAGTTACGTAATGAGTACTGTCCGGTAAGTTGTAAACTACAGTAAAGAATGCAAGAGTGAGTTGGGTAAGCCAATATAAGGTTACTGTAATTGTACTTTCACTTTTGGGTTAGGTTACAGGCCTGTAATTGTACTTTCACTTTTGGGTCCCACCAAACTTAGGGGTTGGGAGCACCCTCTTTCAGCCCGGTTTTACCTGCTCTTACCACGATTCAGCCCAGTCACCGCCCTTACTCGCCGACACCTCGTTTCAGCCCTCTTGACCTGTAATTAGGTATTCCGATACCCTTGCCGATACCGATACACTGGCCGCGTCGAAAACAACACAGTGTGTGAATACTTTTCGATGTGAATGGATCATAACTATGTCAAAATCTTTCCCAAAATCCTTCGTATCTCTTACGCTCTACTCTGGTCCGCTGGTTTTCCGTCCCCTATATATTGCACTCCAGTGCTGCTGTTGTGGCCTTGTCTTCTGAGTTTTAAAATTTTTGGCCCTGAATTTTTAGTTGATTGAATTAAATATGTGGCGTGGATTGTAGTATAAAAGAAAAATTACTGTGTTTTAAGGAGGGGGGCGCCACCTGAGGGCCTTTTTCTAAATGCTTGGTGCCACATGATTTTAACCTTGATTTTTGGACTCAGCATGTTCAAATTAGTGGAAAACAGTCATTTTTTTTTTACATTTTATTATTGTTGCTATGGAAACGGCCGCCATCTTGAATTTTCTACCTCGAAAACCGTCAACTTCAAAAGGTAACTCCTCCTCCAGATGAAATGCAATCCAACTGAAATTCCACACATGCATTCTTATACACCTTGTCTACAAAGTAACAGCGAGTTATTTNTAGTTGATTGAATTAAATATGTGGCGTGGATTGTAGTATAAAAGAAAAATTACTGTGTTTTTTTAGTCTGTACAGTGACATTGTCTTTTTAAAGGCTTTTGTATTTTCCCTACACTTGATGTCAGTTGGTATTGGTCTACTGGCATGTCTATTAGGTTATTAATCTCTTTGAAAAATGTTAGTTCCTAGCTTCCTAGCTCTTTGTTCCTGTAATGATATCCAGCCAGGTTGTTTCATGTTAAGATCTGTTCTACCCTTTGTAAATGTGTAATCATTAGTTACAAATCACACTGCATTTTTAAAAACTTTCTCTATTCTTTTTTGGTTTTTCGGTATGGATCCCAGGCACAATATTCCAAAATAGGTTTCACAAGTGCTTTATAGCATGTCTCTTTTATGGATTTTGGGCAATTTGATGTCTTTATTTGCTTTCTACAGCCCTATTTTGCTCTTTCCATAGCATTTTACTGTCTTTTATCATGGAAGTCATCGAGACCAAACGGGGGGCACCATGTCTTATTGTCGACGGTTTTCGATTTCGAATAAGGCGACGGAATCAAAGCACTATCTCATGGCGTTGTACAAACGATAAATGTCCATCAAACGGCACAACAAATGTAGAGATGAAAGAACTACTGCGAGCACCAACAGCACACAACCACCTTAAACCAGACGAAAAAACATTACATTACACTTGGCTTAACAACAGCTTATAGGGACAGTCAACACTTGGACAGTGGCTCAAACTATTTTTCGCCATTCCAGTACTGCCAGCAGGAGATACTGAAGACTGTTTTGTTTTCACGTTGATGCCGATCCAGCCTTCAGTAGACCAAGCAGAGAAATTTGCGGATTATATCTTCCAGCAATACCTGTGCCAGACATCAGTTTCCTCCGTCGATGCGGGCTGGACTTGACAAAAAGGATGTTACAACTACAAATGCATGCGAAGCATTCCACATGCACTTTTCCAAACATTTTCAGATTTTTAGAGACGCTCAAGTATGAACAAGAAAGGATCAAACTAAAGATTCGTTGTGCTGATCAACCTTCGCCTAAGAGGAGAAAGGAACAAAGAGACAAAAGACAGAAGAAAGAACAGTTGTATACAAAATACGAAGACGGAGAAATTGATCTCACCGAATTTCTTCGCCAGATCTCGAAAAAGATGTGCCCCCCAACTTTGTAAAAAATATTTTAATAGCATTTTAACCTAAATCTGAATAAATTTACTTCCCGCCAACGATAACAGAAATTTCTAATGCGGCCACTTTTAAAGAAGCAAAGTGACAGTCCAAAGCCTGTTTAACGCAGATGGGAAAGTTTTAGTATCGAAGCGTATCGTTATCAATTGGCCTGACCGATACCGGGCTGAAAAGGGGTTACCTGCATGGCTGAGATGTTGACACCCTTTGAAGTCGGAAGTTCAAACAAAACGAAGAGTGGGCTGATTCGTGGTGCAGCCAGTTCAATGACATGGTCTCCTCAATGGAAAAGCAACACAGCAATGAAAAAGTGAGACAGAAGGTATTAATGACAAGTGAGCTGCATTCAGAATGCCAGCTAACCCACTGGTTAGGAAATTCAGAGTTTGTGTACAGTGGCTCACAAAATAAAAATCTAACCTTGAATGAAGTATTTAAGTGCAAATCCCTGCATATTTTTTTTTGTTTGTTTCTTAAATGTTTCTTGGAAATAGGCTCTGGATTATGTCCCAGTAGTTTTGGTTTTTTGTCAGATATGAAACAAGACCAGAAGAGAGGAAATTCAGTTAGCTGTGGGGTCTCTTCTGTCACTAAATTATGTAGCAAAAGTAGTCTTAAGATATGCAAGATGAATAACGAATTATNAGAAGCTTTTACAATTTGGCTTCTGCAACCTCAAGATATGCAAGATGAATAACGAATTATATTATTTTCCTGCACATAATTGATATTCTCATTAATGTGCTGTTAGTGGTAATCACAAGAAGCATCTCAGGGAAACTAGGTAGATACATTTGCAAGTTGGTTGCAATCCTGTCAATCTTTCCTATAATACTGTTGATCTTTGAAATGGTTGAATGTGTCTGCTTGAATGCAGATTGATTATAAAATAAAAGTACTGTATAATCATTAGGCCAGATCATAAAGCGGTTATCTTGTGGCGAAGGCAAACCCAATTCTGTAGCTGAAAACAAATGCCACTTCAATCGCTTATGGCGACAGGGACGTATAACGTAAGGTTACGCCAGTCTAAATAGTAGGTGTGGTGAATAGATGTGAGCCGTGGGGGGTTCGCGTGATGTTGGTGGTTGGTTGTTGTGGTTGTTGTTGTCGTGGTTCCGGGTAGTGATGAACGTTCCGTAGGGTTTCCCCCTGAACTTACGGCTCCCCCGTAATGACTGACAGGACAGTGTGACATACAGCGTAAGTGACGAACACCACGTGTGTCATAGTGATAGGTACTTTATTGTAAAAGAAAAAACTAAATACTAAAATAACCCAACCAGCCTCAAGGCTGGGGAACAGAAACAAAAGAACAAGTTATTGACATGAAAATCCATAGAGATAATCATACGTGATAAAATAGTAGGTTACTATGTATGTAACAGGAGACATAGGAATAGTAATAATAATATATTATATAATAGACTTATATGTATATAATTTTCTCTAAGTCCAGCACAGTATTCCACACTCATCACTATACCCAGGGTTTTCATGATAAAGAATAGGATGATTAAACACTGTTTGGAATGCAGAAATTTCAGATATTTCCAGGCTCAACTCTAACTACGCTTTCGCAAAGTCCTGATAGTCTAATCCAAGGAAGGTAATCACTTGCTCGGCTAAGAGTAAGAGGGCAATGTCCTCCTATCAAGTGACATAACACACCCTCTGAAGCAACAACTTAGTGAGGGAGCCTCTAATAATATCGATTATTTCCATTCGATTAAACACTCTCCATGGTCATGATAAGATGAATAATACCGGTAATACCGTTAAGCTGATCAAGTTTCAATAAAAGGCAGAAAATAATAAGCATAGAAATAATGATCAGCGTACCAACACAGACCATAGAGACAAACAGGAGGTTAATGTGAAATACAAGAGGGTGAACAAAGAATAGCGAAATGATTAATGTAACATAAGTGGTGCGAAACAATGAACACATAAGCAATACATTGGACACAATTTATGGATAACTTGGGAAAAGGAATGATAGTATTGATAGGTACCTAAAGTCTTTAAGTAATGCCTTCTCCTAGTGCACTTTCAGGACTTCTGTTTTCTCAATTCTTTCAATTCACGTTACTGTCAGCTCAACCAGACTAGTGCACTGACCAGATAGATCTACAACAGAGTCAAGGCATCATACAAATATAACACACATTACAATGCGTGCACTGCTGGCGCGGCTGGGCCACGTGCAGGCCTGTTACTAAATGTTACGCTGCCAAAGTGGGTCATCTTGTAAGGGGGTAAATATTAACTGCGCACCGCTTAATTAGCGTAGCCCGCTAGGGCGGTCATGGTCAAGGTGTGATCATGGGACCGCGCATCCTTCAGTCCTTGGGCTTACTCAGCCACGTGCCACAATGCGACCTGAGCGTCGCTACCACTGTTCCCTCGTAGAGATGGACAGAACGGCACTAAAGCCAAAGGAATCAAACTCTGGCATTATAAAATACTACATACAGAGATAAGATCTGAACTGTACTGCAGTTCTTCCATATTCTTCTTAAATCAGTCGCTACTAAGCCAGCAGCGCACATTCATTGGGTGCACGGATAAATAAGCGTGCACTAAAATAGTACATATGAACATTAAATTAGATAAATACATGACAGTGAACATAGGACAGGTTTTGGACAACCAAGACATAAGACATCTGCACCTGTTTACATGAACACGACATTTAAAGCAAGTACAAAAGCTGGGAGGCACCAAAATAATAATACCGACCCTAATACGATTCTAAGACACTCCTGCCTACAAACCACTGGAGGTTTGGGGGGGGGNNGGGGGGGGGGGTGCAATGGACTAAGAGTGGAACCTACAGCTGGTATGTCGAAGGCAATGGCAAGATTGCAATTACATTATAATCTGGACCTTAAAGTAGGACACGCACATCAAAAATAATTTTCCGTTTTTCAGTACTTTTTCTCTATAAATAAAACTTATCTATGATGCCCACCCAATCAATTCTGCGAAGAAAGAGCATCGTTCTGTAACCGTGCGCGTATGTAATATGACGCAATAAGGAGAGCTAGAGTTACCGGGTTTGGCCCTTGCGTCCAGAATTATTCCCCTTCCTCGATCAGCAGAAGCCTGTGGCAAAAACGCTGACGTCACTTACGTTCCAGCGGTTACAGACACCTCTACCTAACAATGTATTATTTAGCTTTTAATTAAGGTTCTGGTATTCCAAATTCAAACGTAAAGTTTGATACTGTAAGCCAGAAAAAGTATTCTGCATTTTGATTGGCTCAGCATCATTTTGTTTGGCATATCTACTTTTCACAGAGGAATTAAACATTCATACCAACATGCTATCACCCGTCCGCAGAGCATTGGCTAGACAGCTTGGCCATGTGACAAGAACGTATTTGACGTAAGCTTATGGCCGCCACGCGCGCAGTGGTTGTAACAATTCGGACTTTGGATAACGTAACCCGGTGGGTTGTCTGGGGCCAGCAGAGGCGTTATATCATTATTACAGACACTTGAAAGACTGTTTTATTGAAATAATAGGGTATCGTATGATTAATATGGTCTGTACGACGGTGCAGTCTTCCTTTTAAATGCATGTTGTTAAAAGCAAAATGTCTTTAATCAATCTCCTAAATCTAGAGACTAGCGTCATTCTATTCAAGCCAACGCCAGATGCACGCGATCCTGTCAATGACAATGACAATGACAAAAGGATTCATTGCAGACTTTGAAAGTATATGCATCACAAACCTGTCAGTACGATGGTGTCAATACATTACGTCATAGACCCGCCATGTTGTCATCTCAAGAGCATGTTACCCCCTAAGCCACTTGCCCAAGACGAATTCCCAATCCCTAAGAGAAGAGAGATAACTCTAAAAAAAATATGACTTTTTAAAAAAAAAAATTTATTTAAAAAAATCTAATCCGGCACAGGTTGCACCCATTCACTGTCTCATACATGTTTCATTATAAAGCTTCACGATAGAGGTGTAAAGCATCCTACATCGCCTCAAACAAAGCCAAAAAATCTATGACAACTTCAAAAAATCACAGAGAAGCAACCATTCGCCCGATTTTCTCCAAACAAACACTGGAAGGAAGTTCGTTTTCCGCAGCTTCCGATTCCACAATTTTTATTTCCGTTTGGCGACATTCAGAACGTGCAATGCCGTCCGCAACGAAACAAATCTAAAACGGCGACCCGCGGCGACTGTAGGGGTTTACCGATAGCGGCGACCCGCGGCGACTGTAGGGGGTAAATGGTTAATATGCAGAGAACCAGGATGCCAGCGATGGCTGACCGCTGAGGAGGGTAGGCCAGTGAGACGCGGGCTGCTGCTGCAGACTCCGCCTTAATCATGTGTGCGCATCATGTAAACAATAGCCGTGTCGCTGGGTGTCCGGTGGCGCGAAAATCGCACGCTCGTTATCCCACTGAATGGGGAAGGGACTGGCTGATCGTTTTAGAAAGAAGTTTTAGCTCAATATTCCTAACAGAAGTGCGAGCGCCAAAATGATAGCGCAAGTTGAGGCACTGGAAGCAAAGTTTCACAACTACATTACTCAGTAAGCAGTGCGTACAAACAAGAGCGAATCCCTGGTACCCTCATAATAGCTTATTACCAGATAATATAATATTTGATGTGAAGTCACTCACTGCAATAGTACATTCCCCAGAGCATACCCGACCATGTAAGAATAAGATATAAATGTGAAGTCACTTATTTTCGTCCTAAGTTCCTATCCACCTAAGGTTAAAGGACTCATACTTCTGAGAGCTCGTGAAAGTGCTCCATGTACCTATAAGTGAAAGGGCGGTGCAAGGGTCCCTTTAAGTCCCCATAAGGCCTAAGGCCAGCTACGTCATCTCCACCTGCTTCTTATTTCCTCATTTGATACAAGAGGCATTTCCTCAAGCACAAGATAATAAGACTATTGGCAAAATAAGGCAAAAATTAAGTACCGTAAAGGAGAGAACCAATCCCCAAACATTAGGGAAAACAAAAATAAAGCATAACGGAGTGATTATCCGCACAATTGTACTAATAACTCACACTAGTTATCCAAACAATATTGTACGTACAAATGCTGTACAATTGTACGAATAACCATTGCTATTTATTCGCACAACTATCTTCTCTAAACAGCGCAATTTGACAAACCCGGAAATTCAATGATATTTTTGCCCGGGATTTCGAAAGGTAGACCAAGGCCAGGCCACTCCATTCTGATTTTATAGGAACTATTTAAAATTGCATATCAAAATGTCAGATGCTGTTGGCATCTTCATTCAAACAATTGTACGAATAACCAGTTATAGCTAATCAAACAAATGTACGAATAATCAGTTACAGTTATTCAAACAATTGTGCGAATAACCAGTTATAGTTATTCAAACAATTGTACGGGCTATCTCTAACGACAGCACCGATGATACAGTTCATTTAGTCGTAGACAAGTCATGGAATCGGTGCTGTCGTTAGAGAAGGCCATTGTACGAATAACCCCCTCCCTTCATTAACCAGTTGGCCTTCCCTACGAATAGCACCGATTTAGTCGATATATTTTTATTATACTATTATTAGTTATTCGATACTGGTTTCGATATTCCAATGGGGGGTTCCGGAACTCGCCTACAGTGACGTCACGGCTCTACCTGCGGAAAAGTCGGTCCCGAACTCGCCTTCAATTGTAATCGAACAAGTGTAAGAACAACACATTTTGGGTATCGACTATGGGATGTGTTTTGAACATATGTTCGATTACAATTGAAGGCGAGTTCGGGACCGACTTTTCCGCAGGTAGAGCCGTGACGTCACTGTAGGCGAGTTCCATAGCACCCATTCCAATGTTGTGACTACTCCACAGTCCCCCGTAGGCGGGGCCAACTCGCATGTTTTCATCGATCGATGGCAGCGGGTGAGAGAGAGTTCAATTCATTTAGTCTGACGCATCGCCACGCCAGATGGCTTCGCGAGGAATGCACCGCGGTGCGGGTTTGAGAGCTCCCGTATTTTCCTAGTGTCTATATATATACTAAACGGACAGCACCAGTGGTCATATTTTGTCTCTTTGTCTATAGGGAAAATATAGGGTTTTTGGGTGAATCGGTGCTGTGCGTAGAGTATATTATAGGGACACTAAATGCTACTGGCGGCGCGCGATCGGTAAGTGCGATGAGAGGGGCTCGCGGGAGAGGGAGAGCTCGCTTTCTTCGACTGTCTTATAATACTCCACGGAGAGCACCGATAAGTAAGCTCTGCCCTCTTCGCTATAGTCAAAACAGAGGGTTTTTCAACGCGCCGGTGCTGTGCGTTGAGTATATTTATAGACACTAGATGAAAGAATTGCCCGTACCACATAGTGTCTGAAAGTGCCGGTGCTGTGCGTTGAGTATATATATAGAGAGAGTAACTGAAGTGTTTTGCCCGAATCCCAAAGTGTCTGAAAGAGAGAAAAGGGACCCTCTTTTGGGGATATCAACAATAGGAAAACGGGCTTGGCTTTTTTGGGGGGAAAAGTTAAGGTAAAGATGCGCTGAAATTGCCGGTGCTGTGCGTTGAGTATATATATATAGACACTAAAAAGTTAAGGTAAAGATGCGCTGAACGTGCTGGTGCTGTGCGTTGAGTATATATATATAGAGACTAAACTGAAGTGTTTTTCCCGAATCCCATAGTGTCTGAAAGAGAGAAAAGGGACCCTCTTTTGGGGATAACAACAATAGGAAAAAGAGGCTAGGTTTTTTTGGGGGGAAAAAAGATACGCTGAAAGTGCCGGGCTGTGAGTTGAGTATATAATAGAGAGACTAAATAACCCCATGCGCCGAGATTGGCGGTGCTGGGAGTGGGCAATGCGCAAGACGAAATGAATTATATCTATATCCCACGCTGGTGAGAAACGGAGGCGGGCCGAATCTGGCCTATGAGCTTAGAGGCGGGGAGAGACCGTGGGAACAGCGCACTGGATATCGAAAAGTATCGAAAATATTTTTTATCGAATGATATCGACTGATATCGTTTATTGAGAAATCGAAGTTAATATCGAATGAATCGGTGCTATTCGTAGGGAAGGCCAACCAGTTATAGTTAATCAAACAAATGTACGAATAACCAGTTACAGTTATTCAAACAATTTGTACGAATAACCAGTTATAATTATTCAAACAATTGTACGAATAACGGCGTCCAAAGCATAAAGATAATTTGCCAAGAACCAATCTCCAAACAGGAGGGAACACAATAATGACGTATAAAGATAATTTGCTAAATGTAGATGAATAAAGCACAAAAAATACAAAGCATGCGAGTATTCAAGACCCAACTCGCCCATTAAAGGCCTGAATTATGTGGAGCCACTTGCAGTACCACTTTACAAACAAAACTCCTCGATGGACCACGTGCTAACAAACTGCTCGCACAACATGTCATCAAGGCGCTCCGAAGTCGAATGAACACTGCACTAAAGCCAACTCTGGCACTCCTATAACTCTCCGCCCCTCCGCTGACCCCTTACGCAACATTCTACAAAATTTAGACCCTTTCTCACTATTACCGTACACAATCATAACAAAACTACATACCTTCAAATGCAAATTCATACAAAGCAAATAATAATTCAATAATTTTACAAAAACATACAATTCCAGGCGCACAACTAAAGATTATTAAACCACATATGTATTCCTAGTACCTACTCGCAGACATCCGAGGCGTGTTCAGTAGCCGTGGCGTTTTAAGACGCGGCATGGCGGTGAGTTCAGTAGCCGAGGCGAAGTGATGGCGGCAGGCGCGGCGCCACGTGGCGAAGCGAGTCAGCCAACCGAGGTGCCTTCTTCGTTAGGCAACCAAAATGGCGGTTCCTGTGGGCTTCAAAACACAGCGGGGTTTTTGCTTTAACGCGCTCCTTACTGATACGCGCTCCTTATCTTTAATTATCTAGAGAAATTTTCTCTAGTTTAGGAAACAGACTGGGAAATATAGTAGTTAGTAGTAGAACATTAATATCAGGATCTCAGAATACAAAACAAATTTAATGTTTGTACCCATCCAATATAATAATGGAGATTCCAATGCATGGATTAGACTGAGTTATAAGATTATTAGTGGATGAATAGAGTACTTATTCTCTATTTACATACGAAATGATAAGGTAAACTTAACATTGAAAAACAACAAGAAATGTACAGCTGACTGTACTGCTTGTCTTGGGGGAAAAAATGATCTCTTTGTCTTGGTCTTCAATCAACAACCAACGGATGAAGTAAAATGCTGCCTTTAACAAGTAACAACTGACTGCAAAGCTCAAGCCTCTTCCATTTATACGGTAGACAAAGGCTTGGCAAGTAAGAGTCACGCCTGTAGTGATTTCACATTAATATGTTGAGCAGAAAGAAGACGGTGGTCAGCTTCGTTTGTTCCCCCAAATCCACCCGAAACATGCCATTTCGCACCTAAATGATAGATGAGGACTCGCGGGCGAATACACGGCTTATTTCCCCTGTTGTTCCTAATTTACGTGGTTATTCCCCTTGTGGCAGGAATTTCACACTTCTTTGTTGACATAGTTGCGCGCCCCTTTTCTTGCCTTGCTTAGACGAGGCACTCCGTTCAAGATCAAGGTGCAATAAATCCAGAGCATCGCGAAGGCGGTAGCGTTAAAACGCCGCGGTTTCTGAACACGCCTCCGGACACGCAACAGCATCCCTGCGGGCCTGTCAAAAACCCCAGATGTCCACTATTCTGACCATGTGCTCTCACATGCGCTACGTCCAACTGGCCATTCAAGTACGTACTGTAAGAGCATTAAAGTAGGACACGCACATCAAAAATAATTTTCCGTTTTTCAATACTTTTTCTCTCTGAAAATTATCTATGGTGCCCACCGAGTCAATTTTGCGAAGAAAGAGCATCGTTCTATTACCGTGCGCGTATGTAATATGACGCAATAAGGAGAGCTAGAGTTACCGGGTTTGGCCCTCGCGTCTAGAATAGGCGTACTTCGGAAATCGCTCAAGGGAAATAATACACCTGAAAATTTGACTCCTTTAGAGTTATGCCCCCTTTCCCGAGCCCACGCCCTTTAGAAGTCGGCCATTTTTGTTTAC
>JAWQUT010000073.1:1288314-1335456 GCA_033807755.1 Ellobium chinense
TCCATCCACCCCTTCACCCGAAACATTACAGCAGCTGTGATTCCCGCCTATGAATATTCCCGCATACGCAAATTTGGATAACGTCATTCGCTAGAGAAAATGTTATTTTGTTTCGTCGATCTGGTGTCGGCGTGCGCGTTCAAATTTCCAGTGGCAAACGAAACGCAATGTCTTTCCGGTACGAAATTTTAAAGTTTTATTTGGAGTCGACGAAATGGCGGAATGAATGACGGAAACAAAGACAAAGAGAAAAATGCGGCACAAACTTTGTAAATTGATTAATCAAATCTTGCAATTTCCGTGAGCAGACAGTGATGCTAAACATTCTGTATCGGATATTGTTCGTGTTGACGTTTTCAGCTGAATTTTACAAACAGCGGTTTTGAAGGTTATGCGTTAGGAGGGGAGCGTGCCACGCCCCCAATCCAGTCTTATAATATAGATAAATCTATGAATGAGTGGACCTAAGGGCTTCGGACAGAGGATGGGGCAGTTATGTGATCCCACGCCCATGTTGTCTCATACAGATAGGCTCTGCACTAAGGCAGGGAGCCAAAAAAAGGAAAGGGAATAAGTCAAGGGTATTACTGGGGCTGCCAAGATACAATCCGTCCGCTCACACTGGGAAAATCAAAGAAGATGAAATCAAATGAGCAGCAAAGAAGAAACATAAGGATTCTTATATAATAAAGAGGTATTTATGCGCCTCACTCTCGAAAAGCTTGAGACGCTTTATAGCACATACATACTATCAGACACACACATCATTTTACAAACTCGAACACACAAACATACAT
This sequence comes from Ellobium chinense, assembly GCA_033807755.1. Lineage (NCBI taxonomy): Eukaryota > Metazoa > Mollusca > Gastropoda > Ellobiida > Ellobiidae > Ellobium > Ellobium chinense. The sequence goes on from JAWQUT010000073.1 coordinate 1,289,112, forward strand.
TGCATAAAATAGGCATATCTGCAAAAACTTCATTTATTAAACTGTCCCTCCTGAAAATCGCATTCAAATCCCCCAAATTTGCACCAAGAATGGCAAAGTTTGCATGCAAAAAGTGGAAAAATTTCCACCAAAATTTGCAAATATTCCTAAAATTTGCATCATAAAACGTGAAATTTGCAGGTTCTAGTGTCAAACAATGTAATGGATTTTTTTGAGAAACATACACTAAAATATTAAAATAACAAATATCAAGATCTAGTCTAGACTTTATAAGACGCTTCAAAAGATTATCTTTGTATGCAAAACAATGACAGACTTGAACGAGAAATGCTCTGATATTTCTTTGTACCAATTAAAAAAACCTCCAAATTATATGTGTACAACAAAAACAAACATTTTTCTAAGACTAAAATTAACTAATTCTCTACCAAGCATTTTCACCCAAGTTTCAACGAATCTGTGCTATTGTTACTCCAAATACATGTCCTCTAGGCAACTATCACTATTGGTGTGTTTAGAGTTGACAAGGTTGTCATTTGGATAAATCTCATTGCATCTTGAATGTTACTCTTTGTCTCTTACACCCACACTGCCACACATCCGTCCCTGTCCGCGTCTTCTTGCAGTTCATAGCTTCGCACGACCCATGATTCCTAACCCCATTCTTACTCATGTATCATCGCTGTGACTCAATGTCCACGCTCAGTTTTGCTCTACCTGGCACAAAGTTCCCACGTCATAGGATACGGCTTCTGGCCCTAAGAGAATCCAACTACCAAGTCCTGACGATTAGTATCACTATCACCAAGGCCCGACAAGTCAAAAATTCGCTCCAGCGGTAGACTCCGATGCAGTTTGTTTACTCTCAAACGTTCGTTGGACTCCATGAATCATGTCTCTTGTGTAACTAGACTTCGTTAGCTTTGTAACTTCATTGTATCACCACTTTGCAATTTTGTTTTACCGTCCCGATACCGTATTGATCTATGAGCTATGCAAAGTTATAGAAACGGAATATGAAAATAAACGTGCTGCGTTCCCGTTAACGTATTATTGCGACTGTAGCAGAAAGTTTCTTTGCACGGCCAAAATCGGTGAAATTTGCCCTAAATTTGCGGAAAATGTCTAAATATTCGAAAATTTGCAAAATCGCGGCAAACCTAAAAAACGCGGAAATTCGCGGTAATTTGCGACCACGATTTCCTGGCGGGGAANGGGGGGGGGGGAGGCAGCATTTATGAGAAGAAATTGATAATACTTTCGAGTATGAGATGGAGTATCTACTCTGACGATACTTTATGAACAGGTAAGTTTTTAAGTGATGTTTAAATGAAATGGCTGGTTGCATTTCGAATCGATGCTGGCAATGAGCTACGATATAACGTTATTGGGAATACATTTGTGTTACCTCGGTCTTTGATATTTCTTCATCTAATTTTGGTAAAATGCAGTCCATGTCAAAGGCTTGTTAACGCAAACTACCCGTGACCTGCCAGCGCCTCGGCGTTAGGTATATTAATTAAAGTGCGACTAAAGTACTTTTATGGATAGTGCACAGAATCCTGTGAAATTACTATTTTAACATGCATCAGTGATTCAAACTTCCTACTGACCTTCTCAAACCCATCAAATCTAACGCGTTTCGAAGAAATCACAAAGAATAACACATGCCCATGCCCTACTGTTACCGCTGCTCGCCTCGCCAGAAATACGTGACGTCACCAACACTGTGTACACGCCTGAAGGCTATTACGCGTCGGGCTCAAGGCTATTACGCGTAGCGCTGCACTCAGTAGGGCTCGCTCCCACGTGGAAACAATGGGTTATTGTTGTGCGCTAAACTGTGACAGAATGCTTGCTTACCATTCCTGAACTGATGGTCCAATAGTCTTCTCCTCAATTAAATCCTCGTCATCTGTTTTTCGGCGCAGGGGCTCGAACTGATACGGCTCGACCGTATTTGCCATTGTTCTCGATCGAAAACACCGTGACTTCCGCGCTGACGTGACGTTTCCGGTACGGTTTTTTTCTTACAATTTCAGAATAGGTTAAAAGTTGTAAAATTAATTTCGAAATATTATTTTTTAGCAAAAATGATGACTTTTGATCTAAAACTTGATATTGAAAATATAAAAACTGTCGGAAATCACATTTTTTCTAGCATTTTAGTCGCACTTTAAGTGGGTCAGAGGTTGTGCCAGTGATTTCGTAGAGGTGCAGTTGCGATATAATTTACTTATTGTTGGTTTCTTTGGGGTTTTTTTTTTGCAGCTTNGGGGGGGGGGGGGCTGGAAGTTGTGGGAGAGGACCGGAAATAGATGAGGACAAGAGGAGAAAAGAAGCCTGAAGGACTGGGTTTTTTTGTGTAGCCCTAGTAAGGGAGAGTTCTGAATTACGTAATTTGAATAGAGGACAAGATTTCATTTGACAGTGCTAAGTCTTCAAGTTTTACATTAAACCAATACACATAATTATCTTCCTGATTAGTTTATAGCGTTGAGTCGATAACTAGCCATAATCACAAGAAAATACGACATGGATATGGACGAATCACTATGTCAAATCAGCCTGTAGTCCAGGAGCCGTTTTGCGAACATGGGATATTCGACTGACACATTTTTGGCAAGTGCAGACAACATCTCATTCATGTCCTGAAGTAGCTCGCCTTCATACAAATAATACACGGGGACTCGCTCTTGGTTTCTGTAAGCCGATCCTTCGCTATTTCTAATGACGCAGCAAAGAGAGAAATGCCTCAGCTTGCCCCACTGGAGGAAGTTGGACAGACGCAGCAGCTCACGAAGCAGGCAAGACTTCATGTCCTCGTACATGAGAATCAGCTGAGGTCCATGGAATGCCAGGTGTGTGTTCACGAACTTTGCAAAACCTCTCATACTGGTTTGAACATATTTCCGCCAGGCTAAAAGGACGGTGGAGAAAAATACAAATAATTATTTTATCTTCCTCCATTTAAAAAATCACGGTATCGTTACTATCACCACTACTGATTCACACAATTGTGATAGTGATATTAATGGTGCTGATTCATAAAAGGAATGCTAAAGAAATAACCGAAAAATAGACTCCCAACACACAAAACAAAAGCAGCAGCAGCAACGGTGATACCAGCAATGATACCAACAGCAGTAACAACAGTCATAAAGGCGGTATGTTACCACCCACCACTGCCACCAGGGACGATATGTCATCACCACTGCCATTACCACCAACAACATCACGAATAATTACACAATAGCAACAGAAACAGCTACATCAAAAGATAACAACCAACAGCGGCAGCAAAGACAGCAACCAAACAAAAAATCTGAGACAGCATCATCAATACTGCAAAGCAGCATCAACAATGACAGTGACAGGAGTCACAAAAACGTATTATTATTACCAGAATTCGGGGTGATATCAGCTTTGCGAGTGTGCCCCAGTCTCATTTTACCTCTCTTGTATTCAGCAGCGAAGGCATCGAATGGGTTCCTCACGACAAGCACTTGACGCTCAAAGTGATGATCTAAGGAAAGAGAGGCCTGTTCTTGTTAGCAATTCTTTCATCCTCACTAACTTCTTCATATTTCCACCTTCTTTCAACCGGACAGGCATCTTGAGGGTGTTACATATCAATCTGTAAGTTGCGAGTTAAGTTGCCAACACGCCAACAGTCAACAGACCGACCGACCTATCACCCTTCTCTCAAATAAATCAGTTTTAAGCAGCTCGTATTTATGCCATTAACGTACCCGATACCTCTTGATCCTGAAAGTGCAGTGCGTCCAATGTATCAGAGAAAATCAGCTGGATTTGGTATCAAATTTGTCATCTATTAATACCGGAAGTGCCATCTTGCTACTTCAAAGTCTATGTATTTTTTGGATTAAGAGAAAGGGTGGTCGCGAAAGTGTTATACAGGCGATCAACATTAATTTATGCAGGTCAAATATACAGGAAAATATGAACGATCGTCCTTGAGACCCGGTCAAGGGGGACAGGACAGGCGGTCACGACATGCAATGGTCACCAGACCATGCTCGACTACAAAGGCAATGTGTATTAGTCTATACATCGTTCTTACTTGCTCGCAGAAATACAGACATGAACTTCATATATTTTTTTCTATTTCATTCAAAATCGTAATTTTTGAATTATCTTGGTAACACATCACCGTTAAAGCGAAGTGTGCGCTACGAGCACTTGACGGGAACCGCTCAGCAGCACTATAATACATGTATTACAATATACAAAAGCTTGATATTCTGAATTAACAAAGAGTTTTAGAGGCGCTTTTAGACTTGGCAGCCGACTGCAGTAAAATCATTGCACTAAGTCTTATGGGGACTACTTCAAATGTGATGAAGGAATGTAACACCTAAGGTAAATCGACGAGCTCTTATTTATAATATAATGCGGGTTCTTTTAGATTGTATCTGGTAAAGCGCAGTATTCCGGAATGGAAACATCAGGGCCATAAAGGGAGAGCAATAGCCCGAGTAATAAAAAATGCTGGGAAATTCTCATCTTCAGTAATTTGAATTTTAAACATTCTCTGTTCAAATGTATGTAAATTAAAAAAAGGGACTCTAATATCATCACTAAAATGACCCACTAATACAAGAAATTTTAACTTCAACAGGCAGTAGAAAACAAACTCTCCTCTCTCTAAAAGTATTAGTAGAAGATGAAGAAAGATGGCAATCAACCAATGGGCTTCCCTATATCACCATGATCATCAACAAAATCACCATAAATCACCAGATTTCCTTTTCCTTTCGAGACCAGAGAGAACAGTTCAAACTTAATGCGACGTAATTATGTGTATCCGGTACTGAAAATATACAGAGCAATAAATTAATCTTATCTTTGCTCGTCGATATTTACATCAATATAATATTATAATATATGTGTACTGTAAATATAGTGTCTGTAAAGTAGCTTATAGCGATCCGCAATTTTTGACGAAGTGAAAATGAAACGAAGTAGAAATATTGACAAGTACGAGTGAAAGAATGGTGAACTACAGCTAATGTGGGAAATCAATACTAGAAAAAAAAATCATAATAATAATATGGTTTATAAATCTGGTATCCAAGCTAATGCCCGTTCACGTGACCTCACACTTTTATTACCCCAGCAGGCCAGGTCACCCTAGGAGTTTTCAACTCCAAGGGGAATATACAGTGTCGCGGCCATTTACAGACGCTGATCACTAGCATTCTGACAAATTTTCACTGCTTATAGCCAGACGGGTGGACTGAGAGAAATGTGAAGCAAATGCTTTCCCAAGACACTTACAACATGACCGTGGTCGGGAATCGAACCTACGGCCTTTAGATCTTGAGTCCAACGCCGTAACCATATGGCCACCCTGCTCCATGCTACTCATCATTTGGATTACAAATAATCGGTGGTTCTGAACAAACCAAGAGTCTTTTACCTTTTCCGAAAGCAGGGTAGTGATCCTTGACCACAATCACGTCAGTTTGTCTACCCTCACCGGGAAAGCCGTTCGTTTTGAGCCATGGATTACTGTAAACTGCCCCAGTGATAATGCCTGAAAGGTAAAGGATACTCTTTGAACCTGTTCTGAAAAGTATGAAAACGGACTGAGCNACTGTACATAAAAAGACAGGAAATTGCAGAATTACGACCCAAACTACACTCTCATTAATCACTTATCACGTTAAAGATTAATGAAAAGCTGAAAACTGTCAACATTAATAATATTCATTACATAAAATATGGGTATCACAATGAAGAAATTGCAAAATGAGCTTGGATTTATCTTAAAAGGTGGAGCACAGCACATTCAGGATTAACATAGGTTTTGTCTATTTCTTCCAGAATAAAGTCATACTGTATGTGTTATTTAACACCACCTCAGGATAAACTGAGGCATTCAAGAATTTGCATGACAGTTGTACATGTTTTTTTATACGAGCCCACTGCATCTCAAAGTAGAGAATAAGGAAGATTTCATTAAAATAATTGACCCATCTTTAATAAAATAAAATGTTTCTAATGCATACATATTTTAAATTATTAACATAACATCTCCGAAACACAGAGTAAAGTGCTTGTTGCACAAATTAAGTGCAAATACATTTGATATTAGATAGGCCTACAGGTAATGCAAAAATTACCACTTTTTTTAAAAAAAATCATCTCAAAATTATGTAAAAAAATACAAAAGCAGCGTCTACATCACCCTTTTTTCACATTTTGCTGCATCGCTCAGGACTATGGAAACGTCATTTACAATAAGTTATCCCTCCCTTCTCTCTCTCTCTCTCTCTCTCTCTCTCTCTCTCTCTCTCTCTCTCTCTTTCTCTCTCTCTCTCTCTCTCTTCCTGTCCTCCAAAACTGTGCCTCCTTTCCCTCCCCAACACACACACCCGCATGCATACACACAGCACACGTACATGCTCACACGCACGCATGCATAAGGGCACGCGCAGGCACACACATACGCACACACCCATTCCACTATAATTGGAACTTGACGGTGTAGTTAAGGGTCCAACTTTCTATAACTTCCAAAAAGAGTTTAAATAGGATTGAACTTTGCTACCCGAAAGATATACATGTATAAGAACAAAGTGTGCATTAATGTAATGGTCACCTTTAACGGAGTGTAAAGCAAACAAAAAAACAAAATTGTGAACAGTTTCTGAAATCCATCGATTCAGGCTTACTTTATAATACTCTTTAGGTTACATGTGTATTTGCGATAATGTAACACAGTCCGCTGTGCTGGCCATGAATATTATAACCCCTGGGGATTCTTTGTGCATTTAATTTCATACTGCACCACCTTTGAATGTGGAATGAAAATCGGGCATTCCTAGTGACAATATACTTTAAGGTGGCGTGTAGTTACAAACTATAAATCTGTTGGTGCGCATTTTATAATAACACCTTGGGTGTGGGTAATCTCCCTTGACAGTCTGAAGTTTTTGGCGCCTATTAGAGGGGCAAATCACTCATTGTATACAACCCAATTAATCCGCTAATATATTATATAAATTTCCCCTTTTGTATCAGGGTGTAGAAAAATGTAAAATGACCTGTGATCTAAATAGAGCATTCAATTTTAAAGTTTCAGGTACAATTTGAGCCATCTAGATAAAAAAAAATGTGTAGGCCTATGTTTTCGCACGCGCTCAAAACTAGCCAAATGAAAAATTGAGGACCAAATCAGAATTCGAGGTGACTTTTTTTTTTCGAAAAAGATTTATGAACATTAAAAGATCGGGCAAAAAAGGGTACTTTAACCTCCACGGAAGAAATTTACCGAAATCACAGTGGTATTTGTAGAATAACACAAATTGTTAATAGGGCCAAAAAAAGAAAAAACAGCACGGTTTAAAGGCCCGAATTAGCGCTTTTCAATGACCCACAGTATTTGTCTAGACATGACATAGCTTTTCTGACAGATTTCGGGATCACGTTGTTAAGTAGATATTGGGATGAGTAAATTCCATGGAAGTAGCGTGAGCGATCTCAGCCGCGGTTATGAGAGAACATAATATCGCATTTGTGTGAATGAGAAAAAGAAAACCTTGTTTATTTTCCCCTTACTAGGTTTCTCTGCCTAAACTTAAACTCTGTTTAAACTTTCGTTTTAGCCGTTATCTACTGTATTTTGTGTTAATTAATAGCATCTGAGGATAAGCTGAGGTTTTGAAGAGTTTGCATGACAATTGTAGTAAACTCAGTTGTAGTTGTTGAATGAATAGACGTGCTTGTGTTGTGATGCAGCAGATACGACATGCAGTTCTGTTCCCGCAAGGCAGTGTCCAGCTTCCAGGCAGCGTTAGTGGGGAGAAAGTTACCGACCAGCCCAGAGTGAGAGACGGGGCTGGTTTGGGGAGCGCGGATGTATCGGAGAGCACTGACGTCAGCAGGCTTTGTTTTAAGACGAATGCTCCAGAATTTGAGGCTCTGCCACATTTTTGTGGAAAAGATAAACATTTAAGGGAAGCTGCACTGAAGGTGAACACTTTACCTGGACATATTATACATCAAAATAAAGGGAGGACATGACAAATCTAACTAAAACAAAGTCCCAAGTGCTACTAAATGTACAAGCCTACAACTAAGCTGTGAAGTATAGCAAATCTGTGCTTTTCGACTTTACGGTCCAATAAACTCGTGTAATAAAATTTTATGGAATATAACTAATACATTTCCTGAAAGATCTTTTGAAGACGAAACAGATGTAATAATTAGAAAAATTCTAGAACGACTCGTTAAAAAGATATTTGAAGCCGCAGTTTGAGGAAAAGCACACTTTGCAACTTATGATTAAAATGCATGTAAAAGCGAATTTTATGAACTATAAATGGTCTGATTAGGGGAAAATGGTTTGATGAAGTGACAGTGAATGCAAGATGAGGCAACCATGAATGAAATTCACTACACATGGCCCTACTTTGAAAAGCAATCTGTCCTCAGATTGAATATTAATGTAAAGTGGTAATGGAACTGACGAAGTTAGAAGAAAAATATGTACACTGCTGCATCAAGCGATTATGTTACAGTACTTTAAAAAAAATGTAAATGGAGGTACATGATGGACATCAACGTATGAAAGGATATGTTTAAAAGGTATAAAAAAGTTTAAAATTATGTTATGCATTGGAGAGAAAAATTGGAACATTATGTGTGAATTATCAAAAAATGGTAGTTGAATGGAATAAAGTTAATACTGTACTTCCGCACGCGAGGTGCATGGATAAGTCAAGTGTGGAGAATAATGAAAGAGAAAAAAACAATGATATTTACATTGAATAATGGAATGGACCCTTAAGGTGTCGGCTGAACATTCTTGCAAAGAGAGATGTAATCAGCAATCTCGGTATAAAATTAACAACTCACGGAATGTAAGTTACTCGCATCTATAGTCAACATTTCAATAAAATCTAACTCTTAGCAATGTAACAATTAACATAACCCTATGCTAAACTTGGGAGAATATTCGAAATGAAAAGTAAAACACAAACTCTTGGTACAAGTCCGGCCACTCTTGGGGTCATGAAATTTTCAGTGAGTATTGGTACAAAAGTGTGAAAGTTGAAGTATATGATAAGTTTTGAAAATGTCATAAAAGCAAACCGAACTGGATGCGTGTGGTCAATCGCGTGTCTCATAGTAAGGTCATAAAATGCCAAGTTCTAGATTTTCCAAAGCCGTCATATCAAGTTTCAAGTCTTCAAGTTTCAAGGTTCGGGGATCTTTCGTGTTTATGTGAAAATGAATGCGTGGGGCGCAGTTCCGTTTATTAAGCAACCAACGCGTTCAGCGCAGCTGGTCACTTGCCTACCATGAGTGGTGTCTGCAAAGCTAAAGTGTGTCCTAGTGGACTCAATTTGGTGGTTCACTGAGTATTACATTCAAGAAATGATGACCATGGACTTAAATAGAACTTGTTGAAATTTTTAATGGAAAACTCACAATGACTGAGGTGTTACATGTGCAACAGGGCACAATCGTTTATCATCTTAATCGATGAGTGATGAAAAGATAAGAATACCGCGCGTGAAATGGCATCCAACTGTGGTAAACAGAACAAGATTCTCCGAGATCTTTGCTCAAGATCGCAGAAAATCTAGGAAAGTAAATTGATAATGGTTAACATTTTAAGGTTGAAATTGTCAAGTTACGAAATGAACATAGTGAAATTTATAAGTTACTCTTAACTTACGGAGTGGCAGGCTTGCTTACATTTGCACTAATAAGACAACAACATAGTATACCGCTAAGTTAGTCTTGTCTTGCTTGTTCCACACGCGTCTCGTCTGGGCATGGTGTTGGGTTGCACACATCAGCGGTCTGGGTTCACGGGAAGACATCAGGCAGGGCTCGTTGACCGGGTAGTACTAGTAGCGAGGCAGGCCAGGGCAGGTCGGGGTCACACATCACACATGGGTAGGGGGCATCACGGTAACAGCATCAGATCGTCACATCGGAGGGGGTGGTAGAATCGCACATCAGGTTGGGAGGGCATCGGCTGTAACCATCTATCTGGTCCTCCCAGCGAGGCTGGCCAGACCAGTATAGGTTGTAAGGTACGGTTATCGTCTCACCAGTCCCCGGCAGTATCCTTAAAAAGGAAATCTTCTTGAACCAGCTATGGTGGTCGGAAAAAATATTGCAGGAAACTTGCAGGCATCTCAGGGAATGTTGTGTTGACATCGTAGTTGTTGGGTCAAAGGGCAGGAAGCAGGAAGTTCCGAGATCATCCTGTATTCGTGAGTGGTGTCCCTTGCTGGGTCAAGGGTCGTGCGGAAGGTTACAGGCCTGTAAGTCTACTTGCACTTTGTGGTCCTACGACCTAGGGGGTATATTTCATCTCCCCTTTTCCCTCTTTTGGCATGCCCTGCTTCCAGTAATAAGGGCTCCAGGGGGGAAATTTTGATATCATGGGAATCTGTGTCCATTTTACTTTATTTTACCAGGCACTATTTAGCCCTGGGCTGGAACTGCCAGGTCAAGGGAATGCTCAGGCGGAAGAGGAGGGGTTTGGCGTTGACAAGTGAAAAATATAGGCTCTGTTTACAAATAGCAACCAAGCTCAAAATTTCAACGGGCTTGCTAGGGTTGGGTAAGTCTTAAAATTTGGGCCACATAATGAGCTTCAATGTGGTATGGGTCTGGGTGAAAGCTAAATCTTTGGGTTCAGTGGGCAGCTCAAAATGTTAATATAGCCCATAGAGGAAAAAAGGGTCCAATCCTCTTACAGGTCTGTAACCAGGAAGATCTTTGATAATCCGGGAGTTCTGCGCATAATTCGACCATCGTCATTAGAAAATCACATGTGTGTAGACTAAAGTGCTGGACGTGTTAGTTTCTGTATCGGATAGGAAGTTTGCTCTTCCTTTGTGGTCTGCCATCTCTGCGAGGCGGAGGCAGGTTCTGTGGCTGAGTTGTGGTTAAGGCTGTGTCGTCTGCGTTGGTCGCTCCATTGTGTTGTCTCAGTGGGTCTGTTGTGGTAAGGGCTGTGTTGTCCGGTTCAGGCATGTGAACGCTGACGGGTGGGCTAGCTGTAGGCGAAGTGGCTGGCAGTTGTAGGTCCGGTTCATCTGTTCCAGTGGTACCGGTGGCTGATAGTTTTTGTTGCAGAGTCTTGATCCAGGTTGGAGTCTCTCTCAAGTTGTATGATTTTAGTTTATCATGGTGGACAATCTTGATTTTGTTCTCGTCCTTGTTGGGCTGTATCTCAAACAGGAGTTCGCTCAGCTTGCGGGTGATGACATATGGACCACGCCAATGACGAGGGGATAATTTCCTGCTGACGCCTATTTTCCTCGTCACATCCTGGCACAGGACAACATCGCCAGGCTTGTAGTTATGATAGACTACCCGGACATCGTAGTCCCTTTTGTTTCTTTCGCAGGCAGTCTTCAAATGTTGTCTGGCCAGGGTGTAAGCAGAGTTCAGGCGGTCAGCAAGTTGGTGGACATACTCGTGTGGTGTGCCGTGTTCTTGGACCGGAAATGGAATCCCAAAGGCAAGATGTGCAGGTGTATTGCACTCTCGGCCGAACATCATATAATTGGGAGTGTAGCCTGTACTAGGGTGCTTGTGAGATCTGTAGGCAGCCATGATCCACGGAAGATGTGAACACCAAGTGGTCTGGTTGGTGTTGATATAATATGCTGAAATCATCCTAGTTATGGTCTTGTTCATGTTTTCAACTAGTCCGTTACATTGGGGTCGGTAGCTACTTGTTTTCTTTTTCTTGATTTCAAGGAGGCGGCACACTTCATGGAATAGGCTTGATTCAAAATTGGTTCCTTGATCTGTTAGGATGCTCCAGGGTATTCCGTAGCGGCTTATAAACTCGTTAACAATTTTGTCTGCTACTGTAGTAGCACTGCTTTCTGGAAGGGGATAGCATTCAGCAAATCTGGAGAACTTGCAGATGACAACAAGTATGTAGCGGTTTCCTCTGTCTGAAACTGGAAATGGGCCAGCTATGTCGATGCAGATTTCCTCAATTGGTGAGTTTGCTTGAAAGGGTGACAAAGGTGCTCGTGGAGTCTTGGCTGGAAGTTTCCGGAATTGACACCTCTGGCAGCTGGCGACCCATCTTTCGATGTCGATGCGCATGCGATACCAATAGAACAGCTGTTGGATCTTGTCATAGGTGGTGGTGATTCCAAAATGACCACCTCCCTTGTCATCATGGCATTTTTCCAAGATCATTTTCCTGTATTTGCGAGGAGCGATAACTTTTAGCTGGGCAGGCTGATTAGGTGTTAACCATCTGCGGCACAGGATTCCGTCTGCAAGCTGAAGGAGGCTGAAGTTTAACCAGTAGTAGCGTAGCTCTGGGTTTGCTGCAGTCATGTCTTCAGGTGATGGCTTGGTTCCTTGTGAGAGCCATTTGATGCATTGGTTCAGGACATCATCATCTTCCTGAGCTTTCCTCAAGTCATCTTGGCTGACTGACAGGCCTTCTCTCCAGGCTGGGGTGGGAGTAGTTGGGTTTGGTGTGGACTTGGCATCTGAGGTAGTGGATGAAATTGCGGCTACATGCGTTGTCTTCTCATGCAGCGGCTCTGTTGTGCCAGTGGCAGAACAGGGAGGCGAAGTGTGAACAGCAGCTACGTGCATAGGCAACAGGTCGCTCCACTGTCTTTTGCAGTTTTTCATCCCATTGTAGTTGACTGAGCACACCTCCAATACCGGTCCCTGGGGCATCTGTGTCTAAGATGAAAAGACCATCTTCACGGGGGAGGGCTAGTATATCACTGGAGGCAAGCTTGTCTTTCAAATTATTGAGGGCTGCTTCACATTCAGCAGTCCAGCTGAAGCGATGGTTCTTTTCCAGTAGCTGTGTGAGAGGGGCAGCGATGCTGGCATAGTTGCGGATCCACTTGCGGTAGAAACCGGAAAGTCCTAGGAAGGCTCGGACATCGGTGACACAGCGGGGTGTAGGCCAGTTGATAATGGTGTCGACTTTTTCCTGGTTGGTGCGGATGCCATTTTCTGATAAGGTGAAGCCAAGGAAGTTGACTTCTCGCTGGAGTAGATCACATTTCTCAGGTTTTAGTTTCAGGCCAGCAGCATGTAGACGGTTGAAGACTTCCTCAAGGCGGTCTAAGTTTTGTTGGAAGGTAGTTGAAGGAGCAACGATGTCATCAAGGTAGGCAATAACTTGTTTGAACAGGACGCCCTTGAAAACCTCGGCTATCAGTCGAGAGAAGGTGGCAACGCTTTTAGCTAGGCCCATAGGTAGAACTTGATAGGACCAATGGAGTTGAAAATGAGGATTTTTCCATGGATGTGTCATCTAACTCGACTTGAAAGTAGGCTTGATTGAGACCTAGTGTGCTGTAAAACTTAGAACCAGCTAGTTGATCCAGGCATTCATCGATTCTCGGCAGCGGAAAGGAGTCCTTCTTGGTAATTTTATTGATTGCTCTAGCGTCAAAACAGATCCTCCACTCTCAGGATCGCTTTTTGCAGAAGACGGCAGGCTGACTCCAGGGGCTGTTTGATGGTCTGATGACATCAGCATCCAGCAGTTGTTGGATCAGCTTGTCTTCATGTAGCTGGAAGGCTTTAGGGACTCGTCTAGTTGGAATCTTGATGGGTGGATGGTTTCCAGTGTCAATGTTGTGTTTCAGTAGATGGGTTCTTCCAAGGTCTGTGGCATTGGCGGAAAATACAGCATGGTGCCTGAATACGAGGACAGACAACTTCTGGACTTCTTGTGGATTAAGGGTGGCGGTTGCAGCTGCTCTGTTGATCATCTCCGATAACTTGCTCCGAAGTTCAGGGGAAGGAACTGCTGTTGAAGTGTAGTTTCTCCGGTTGTTTCCCCTTGACCCTCGAGTATACTGACAACTGTTCACGGAGGTTGATAACTGTAGCTTCTTCTGTAGGATGGAAGACTCCTCATCAAGACAAGAAATGTTGGCCAGGTGAGCTCCTTTATGTACTGTGACATCGAGACTTGTAGAGTTGAAGACCAGCATGGGGATGGGTGAAGATGGGTTGTAGTTCACACAGGTATCTAGAATCTGTAGACCATATGTTGTTGTCACGTGGGGTGCTTGTTCAAGTATAGCAGACTGGGGTGGCTGTGTTTTACTGTCGCTCCATCCGAATAGCAGGGCACTACCTCCAGCAGGGATAACAGTTGTTTCCTTGACTTGTACTTTGGAGATCTGGGCTGTTCTGCGGGTGATAGTTTTGACTGGTTTTCCGGCTAGATGCAGGCCTCTGGCAGCTGACATCTCATAATCGAAGTGGATCAGGACGTCCATTCCTAGACATCCATCTTCATCGATGTCAGCTATCAGTGTGTCCCACTGTAGCATCAAATTGCCAATCTCGTAGTTCAGCACGCAGCGTCCAAAGCATCTTATCAGGTCACCTCCGGCAGACTGTAATTGGACATCTGGCTGTAGGGGGCGTAGGGCATATTGGGTCGTCCTTGGAAGGTACCGGAAAACTTTAGCCGAGATAAGGGTAACAGCTGCTCCAGTGTCCACAAGCAATTGAACATTTCTGTTACGGCTGATGACGGCTGGGACGAGGACAGCGAAACCTTGGTTGACACTGCAAATTTTGATGGTGTTGGGTGTAGAGGTCGGACCTTGCTGTGTGCCTTTCAGCTCAGTCCTCAGTAGTTTAAAGGTTGATGGGCGTGATTTGTGAGGGCTCGTCTGGGTGGGTTGCTGACTGGCAGGTGGTCAGGTTGAAACACGTGGGGAGTGATTATTGGGCGGACGTCGACTATGTCTGCAGCGACGGTCCAAGTGGGGTCCTCCATAGTGACGACAGGGTCGCAATTCCTTCTTGGTGGGTGGTGGGTTCATCTGTGTTTTAAGGTTAGCGATGTCACGCCGGAGCTCCGCTATCTCCTTGGCTGGGCTCGAATCTGGCTCTCGAATCTGGCTCAGGCTGGATAGCATGGGCGTGGAGACGGGGCGCTCTGGGGCAGGCAGCTTCTCTGGCATTAAGATATTCGTCCAGGGTCTCCTGTGCCTCATCAATGCTTGTAGGCCGTTGTGCCCCGATGATGGAGGCCGTTGCCGGGTCCTGTATACTTTTGAAGAAGTATTGGGTGGCAATCGCTGATCGGGTTGTGGAGTCCACAGTGGGGAAGGCCAGGGCTACTAGTCTCTTGAAATCTGCCACGAATTCGTGTGTCGGTTCTCTGGTCCCCATCTTTCGGCTCTTCATTTGATTTAGGTAAACAGCGGTGCCTCGTGTGTGGATGAATCTGGTCCTGAGGGAGGCGGCAAAGGTGTGTAGGCTGTGCTGCTGCTCTTCCGGCATCTCCATAAAGGCAAAATTGCTAGCAGGGCCTACCAAGCATGCCGGAAGACACACCAGTTGTTGGTCCTCCGTCCATCCATTCAGGGTGGCCAGCGCCCGGAACTTGGCCCAGAATGGCTGAAAGGGGGTTGTTCCATCATATTGTGGCAGTGTCGTCTGGACGGTAGAGGCAGGCACGGCAGGTGCTGTTGGGCTAGGGGTAGCAGAGTCTCTGTGCATAGCTTGAAATTCTCGAATGGTCTCGTGTAGCACTCGGATCTGGCTTTGCAGCTCAGCTGTATCGGGCTGTCGGCTGGAACCAGGCTGTGATGTGTTGTTGCTGCTGGACATCTTCAGGCAATCAGGCAGGCAGGCGCAGGGAAGGGTTAGAGGTTAATTTTCAGTTGGTTAAATTTCAGTCAGGGAGGAGCTCGTATTGAGTGATCAAGGGAGCTACTCTAAGTGGGTTGGGACCCAAGTGAGGGATGAACTCTTGAGATCAAGAGAGTGAACTCTTGATGAGGGGGAAGTGTTTTCCCGTGTCTGTGTATTGGTAGATATTTCTTGATGCAAGTCTTTCTGAAAAAAAATCAGAGTCACCGCACAGTCCCGCCGAAAATTCAGGCTAGCGCCGGTTCAGTGACAACCTATGCTGATTAACCGCCGTCGAGCCGCTTTGTTCGGGAGCTAGAACACTTTTTTAGGGTGCCCGTCGCCCACTGACTAGCTGCCGCCAAACCGTTCTCTCAGCAAAAGAAAGTCACTTCACCAAGGGGTGCAAGAACCTCGGAAGATAGGCTGCAACGCTGAAAAAAAAAAGTTAAAAGAAGGAAAAAAAACGCTTGCACGGGATGGACTAACAGAACTAGTTCAGACCACGCAAGATAAGAAAGGTGAAGACAATCCCAGGGGAGATCACTCACGAGCTCCCAGCAGTATGTGCGGGAGGGGATGGGCAGGGTGGAGAAGCGCCGCAGGTGCCGGTGGCTAGCTGCCGTCGTTCAACCGTGACGTAAAATTGTAATGTGCGATCTCCAGGGCTGGTAGGATTTGAAGGCTGTATATCGAAATTTAGCAGATTCGCTCTGTTCAGGGTAGCGTGTACGTGACGAGGGCTCGGCTGTGGCTTGCAGTCTCAGCGTCAGTGTGTTAAAGTCCGTATCCCAGTTGCGGCCACCAGTTGTAGTAAACTCAGTTGTAGTTGTTGAATGAATAGACGTCACAAAGGCAAGGACTTGTGGTTTCAATATTTATTGATGCTTGTGTCAAGTGATGCAGCAGATACGACATGCAGTTCTGTTCTCGCAAGGCAGTGTCCAGCTTCCAGGCAGCGTTAGTGGGGAGAAAGTTACCGACCAGCCCAGAGTGAGAGACGGGGCTGGTTTATATAGGGGAGCGCGGATGTATCGGAGAGCACTGACGTCAGCAGGCTTTGTTTTAAAGTAGGACACGCACATCAAAAATAATTTTCCACTTTTCAATACCTTTCCTCTCTAAAAAATTATCTATGGTGCCCACCGAGTCAAATTTGCGAAGAAAGAGCATCGTTCTGTTATCGTGCGCGATTGTAATATGACGCAATAAGGAAAGCTAGAGTTACCGGGTTTGGCCCTTAAGTTCAGAATTATTCCCCTTCCCCGATCAGCAGAAGCCCGCGGCAAAAACGCTGACGTCACTTACGTTCCAGCACCTGCAACTGCAGACACCTCTGCCTGACAATGTATTATCCAGCTTTTAATTAAGGTTCTGGTATTCCAAATTCAAATGTAAAGTTTGATAGAGTAAGCCAGAAAAAGTATTCTGCATTTTTATTGCCTCAGCATGATTTTGTTTGGCATATATCTACTGTTCACAGAGGAATTAAAACATTCATACCAACATGCTATCACCCGTCCGCACAGCACTGGCTAGACAGCTGGGGCCATGTGGCAAGAACATATTTGACGTAAGCTTATGGCCGCCACGCGCGCAGTGGTTTTAACAATTCGGACTTTGGATAATGTAATCCTATGGGTTGTCTGGGGCCGGCAGAGGCGTCATATCATTATGACAGACACTTGAAAGACTGTTTTATTGGAATAATAGGGTACCGTATGATTTAATATGGTCTGTAGGACGGTGCAGTCTTCCTTTAAGACGAATGCTCCAGAATTTGAGGCTCTGCCACATTTTTGTGGAAAAGATAAACATTTAAGGGAAGCTGCACTGAAGGCTGAACACTTTACCTGGACATATTAAACATCAAAATAAAGGGGAGGACATGACAAATCTAACTAAAACAAAGTCCCAAGTGCTAACCAAAAGCCTACAACTAAGCTGTGAAGTATAGCAAATCTGTGCTTTTCGACTTTACGGTCCAATAACTCGTGTAATAAAATTTTATGGAATATAACTATTACATTTCCTGAAAGATCTTTTGAAGACGAAACAGATGTAATAATTAGAGAAATTCTAGAACGACTCGTTAAAAAGATATTTGAAGCCGCAGTTTGAGGAAAAGCACACTTTGCAACTTATGATTAAAATGTATGTAAAAGCGAATTTTATGAACTATAAATGGTCTGGTAAGGAGAAAATGGTTTGATGAAGTGACTGTGAATGCAAGATGAGGCAACCATGAATGAATTCACTACACAATGCACAATGTTTTAGCATGTGTCCGCTGTAATGAGGTATTTTCAGACGGGTCAGTTACACAACGTGATCTAGGGATTGCTAGGATATTTTGATAAATGACGAGTAATCATACATGAGCAGAGCATGTAAACAAACCAACGTGTGAGCAAGATTTCCTAGGTCACGTGACGGAGCTGAAATACCTAATTCAAGATAGAGAACGTGAAAACATTTATAAAAGATTGTTCTATCTTCAGATAGAAGAAAAAAAAAAAAACATAGTCTAATTCTAACGGCCTACGTACTTTGATATATCAATCTGGAATGACCAAAAATTCAGTGCCCAGTAGAATTTAGCTAACAAACAAAAAAAAAACAAAAACAAAAACAAAGAACAACAGACAGAATTTCATTTCCAAAAATACAAATAATAAAGCCAACCCATATGGGCATATTGTGGTGTTGTTGTTTTTTTTTTGAGTTAAGAAGTACTCAGCCACAGAATATGAATTTACCTGTCAGCTGCTGGATCAGATGACGTGTCCAGGTATTGCCGGATCCTGGCCATGACATCAGTCCCGTGCTGGGTAGACGGAATGGAGTGAAGCCCAACTTTCTTGGGCACGTCGTATTGCGTAAGGAGAGGTTTCCTGGTGTTATTTCAGGTCCCCTCATGACCTCTGTAATGTCTACAGAAAGTGTAGAATCACATGATGCTCTGAGGAAGTGGCTGTCTTCGATGGGTAGAGAAAGCGAGACATTGACCTCACACGGCGCAGGAGCATCACTGGTTTCCCACCAATCGTTTTGCCTATGCGTGCCCGGTATCATTTCATTATTCAGTCTTTGATAATTTATTCCGTCGTAGGTGTCTACTTTGTAAGCAGAGAAGTGATTACTTGTATACAGTGTATAGTATAGTACAAAAAAGAGGGTCACAAAGACTAGAATAAACACCAGCTTTATTGACCAACATACTTTTAACAATTCCTTCGCCGTCATCTTGCTGGGGACGAGGAAGGACATCAGTGTATGGAATGGTTGAAACTCTCACTCAACTATGGCTGACTCAAGAAAATGAACATGTCATCCATCCACCTTTTTGTTCATCCTGTGTGCCTATGATAAAACAGCAAGAAATGAAATTATCCTGTGCAAGAACTGTTAGTTCACTCATGAAAGCACACATTTTGAAATATAATTATCTAGAGCACTACGTTCCACAACATTTAATTTAAATACTAATGGAATTTCCGCAAAAATGTCCTTTACTGATTGGCGGTCAGTTTGCTGCGATTACTGAAAATGTTTCTTGTGTCAATTTTTATATAACCATTTTGCACCTTGGCGTGTAATCTGCCATGTCAAAAGATGCATCAGAATTGCAAGTTAAAGTTTCCTAATATTAAGCAGTCGAAATACGAACAAAAAATGCAAGCAAATACAGTACGTACACACTAACACGGCATATATTAATTAATAAGTACCTACTGCATATGGAATTGATTGACATTAAAAAAATTCCGAGGTATTATCGTGCCTATATGGTTTTCCTCTTTCTTCCTTTATACTTTTCACAGATGCTGCCATGCATAATGTCAGCCATATGGAATTGATTGACATTAAAGATGCCCGTTGTTTCTCCGATGATAAGACAAACTACAATACTGTGCAGACAAACTACAATACCGTGCAATCAAGTCTCTTCTATACTCATTCAATTACTAACTGCAATCCCATAGGCCACCCTAATAAGACTACACGTGCGCTAATCGTTTTTTCGCGAGTCAGATCTCGTGCCCATTCTTCGACCGGCTGTAACTGCATCCCCCTTTTGTTTTTCTCGCTCGCTCTCTCGGTGACGTCACAAAACCACAGCTACGCCTTGCTTGCTTTGTTTATCTTTGGTTCGGTTTGGAAGTGGTTAAACAGATGTTCCTTTTTCTCAAATATTAATTTATCCTCCTTTTTCTAAGGTTACATCATTGCTTTCAGAGTCGGGCAGTTGTTCACACAGTTTAACGAGACTTTTCTCGATGATAAATGAAAAAAAAAATGGCATAACATTTAGAGCCAACGAAAGTTATTGCATGTGAATAATTCTCTTTGCATAACGACTACTAGCTTGCCTCTCGCATTCTGACGTCAAGCCTCATTCCCGCGCTGACCAGACGACCAGTCATGGCGGCCCGCAGGGTGTGAAAATCCCGACTTTCAAGCTGCATTTTCTCGGAAGCGCTCGGGCGAAGGAAAGTGGAAGGGGTTAAAAATTTATGAAAAAATACTCTGGATGTTTTAGGCTGTGAAGCAGATAGCTATCCCTACGCAGCAACTTAGAGCAGAACCGATAATGTGTATGAAAAACTTAAAAAACCGAAAGCCTTAAGTCCAACCATTTAGGTGAACCAAGAATTGCAGCTCGCTTGACTTTTTTGGCGGCCGGTCGTCTCGATTATCAGAGACACCCCGGCGTCTTTAGGGTGCGGCGTCTCCTGTTAAGTTTGAGCAGGCAGGATTTAAAAAGGTGATTAACTATAAATAAATTTTCGGTCAAATCTAAAAAAAAACACATTATTTTTTTTTAAATCAGCGTATCTAAAATAGCAAAGTCTACGTGCACACGTCGCGTTTAAGTGCAAAATTAAAAAAAATATATATATTGAAGACAACAGGAAGCGCATGCCCTAAACATCGTCAAGATCTTTCTGACATTCTGCCACGACTGTTTTACAACAGCTCAACCTAGTCTATATAGTTATTTAAGTTAAAATTTTATATGCAAATAGTACTTGTCTTGTGCCTTGCAGGCTAAAGTGTGGTATGGATGACACTTGACAGGTGCGACTGTCACGTAGCGGTTTTGGGTGACAGAACGCAAGTTAAACTCACCTAGTTTTGAGTGAAGGTGTGTAGCAGCCTTAAGATTTGTGTATCATTCGTTGTGTGTGTGTTGCTTTGATCTGCGTGTATTTTCTTGAGATAAGTCTAGTCTACTCCGTTATGTATAGACTTATATAATAAGAATGATTACATTATTACTTTGTGGAATCCATACATCTCTCCTCCCATCCACCCCTCTTTTTCCCCTCATGATCCCAATTCCTGTTTCAGGCATGAAAACGAATGGCGCTATTTTCACATAGCATGTCAACACGTACGTGCAGTTTCAGTCAGCTGCTAGGGACAGTGATGGGTCCCGCCGGTGGCGAGGGAGAGGAGTGGTGGGCTAGCTCAGCTATTCCCCTCCTTTGATTTCTTGTCATAGCATGAGAAGGAGAGAGAGAAAGAGAGAGAGAGAGAGAGAGAGAGAGAGAGAGAGAGAGAGAGAGAGAGAAAGAGAGAGAGAAACACAACTATAGAAAGAAATGGGTGGGAATTAGTGAAAGAAACCATTAGTCCTCAGGAGTGCTTTACTGCAGCAATATATTATCTTAATTCCAAACCTTCACACATTAAGCAGCTGCCATTTATGGAAAACACTTTTAGTCATTCAGTGTATGGATGGGAAATAAGGAATAATTTTGCATTCCAGGACTCTCTGAGTGGAAGAAGTGCCGAGATCTAATTGTATTTTTTTATAATGAAGTTAAGGATCTTAAGGTGAATTAGNGGGGTAGATTAAGCTTCCAATGCCTTAAATCTATGAAGTGGTTAATACATTCAATCACATAGTCCTCGAATATAAGTAAGTCGAAATCACGGTCACCACCTCACTTCCCTTTCCAAACAAATCTTTCAGTATATCTCCATACTGGTATTTCAAAATTCGGCAAATTCGATTCGAACGAGTCGAGTCCAAACGTTCCCTAAAAATACATATTTATACAGCAATAGATGCAATTATTACAATACTTTCCGTATAATTTGTCCTACTATCTAAGGCGTTGCTATGCCTTCGATTTATAATTTGAAATCTTTATCTTCACACTGACGAAGTGAAGTGACCATATCATAATACATTTTATTCTATAAAATAAATAGATTTGGATCTGTGCCTGGCTGACAAGTGACAATTCAATAATGTCACTCCGTATGCAAAACTTCTAGATCAGCCTTACCGGTAATTTGAGAGGTATAGTATCTATCTTTTCCTTTGATCAGCACTGAACCTGACAAACTGTACTGTTAGATGCTAACAACGGGATTTCATAGCACGTCTGCTACTCATCGGCATGTCTAGTCACTTTCCATTTAGGCAAATTGAACGTTGGTCTCATTTTTTAACACTCATCCTCGCTCATTTGATACGCCGTATTTTTTTTTTTAGAGAAACGTCGAAACTTCGGGGGAATCGCCACATGATCTCTGTCCATTCATCTCTCTCAATGACATGATTCTGAGAACCAACAAGCCGTTTAATCACTGAAAAAGGCCACTCAAACAACACCACCATTCGTAACACGATACGGATGCGAAAGGAAAGCAACGGCGAGGCAGACAGTGTGACGTCTACCCCTTGGTCTTTAATAGAGGCCATTACGGTGTTTTACGCATTGAGATGTAATGTCACTGGATATGAAATTGTGAGGGATAGATTTAGCTTTCCACTGATGTTAAATTTATGTAGATAGGTAGAGCTGTCATTGAGTAATTGGTATGTAAAGTTGGGTAAATTGGTCCGCCTGTCAAGTTTGCGGGTCTAGCCTATGCGCTAGCTACTCCCTCTATTCATAGACCAATCATAAATATTGTAATAGTTAGGTTATTGGCTCGCTCTAAAAAGATCACCATATATAGTTGTCAGGTTAGTGGCTTGAGTCGGGTCGACACAGCAGGGTTCATACTAGCCCGACCAAGCATAGAGCGTCCTGGGTAGTCGTCCAACCCCCTTTCCCTTTTATAGAAATAGCGTCACTTCTGGAATGGTGCATGCGTTCAGCCAATGACCGGCACTGTAGCCAAGGGTATAAAAATTGCATACTCACCCTTGTACGAGGAATTGAAGACGAGAACTAGAATTACTATAGAATGATTGCAATTATGTGACTTAGTATAACTGGATTATCCTGTACAGCAATAAAACGTGTGTATACCTTATTTGATGAATGATGTCATAACTCTGTGTTCTACACCATAAACTAACAATGTAGGGGACTTGTCCCCAACGCCCCATCCAACAACACCAAAATGGAGAAACAACACAAACAAATATTAGCGGAGCAGCAGCACAACAACTAGTGAGGCTACAACAATTAGCGAAGCTGCAACAATTGGTGGAGCTGCCTACTCAAGATCCTTAGAAAATTCTACAGGATGTGTTTTGTGTTGTTCTTTCCGGGAGTGGTGTCTATTACAGTGTTATTATGTTTATCATCTGCCAGTAATACATAGAGAAGATTAGTAATAGCAGGAAAAGAGGTCATTTTTAGTCTTGATAGGAATGTCTGATAGGAAACTTAGACAATCAGTTCAGGAATTTCACTCCAAAATTGTAGCCATGGACCAGTCCACAAATATCTTCGCACCCAGACGCTTTTCCGGCACCCAGAATGAAAGTGGCTTCGACTGGCTAAACCATTTTAAAAGATGTTGTGTATTTAAATAGCTGCAGCCAACAGACAAAAAGAATACATTTCCATTACTATTAGACGGTGCAGCATTAATTTGGTATGACTCACAACCAGAAGAAATAATTAACGATTTCGACAAATTAAGAGGACGCATTCACAAAACGATACACGGACACAGACAAGTAAGCCTAGGAACATATAGACAAAATATTAGACACAAAACAACACCCATCAGAAAAAACGGAAGATTTTGTATCAAGGATGTGTACTTTATGCACGAAATATAAAGAAACAGACAAAGTTTTATCGTTCACCATTCGAGGACTACTACCTGACATTAAGGCTTTTGTTGTCGCAAAAGAACCGGCAGGTGATCGCGTACGGTCGCTTAGCAGAGAAAGTGTCTGCGATCGCACCGACCGCCACGGTCTCAAAAAAATTAGACGATCTAGCGAGCAAGTTAGAAATGCTCACTACAAACATCAACACAATAAATTCCACGGATCGACGGACCACCAGCCCCGCTCGCCCGTACCGAGAGTCAAGATCAACCATGAGAAATTCCCGCTCCCCACAGCGCCACGTCCGTTTTGACTTTTCTCCGAGAAGAAACAACGGACAGGAACCTTCCCCGAGACGATGGAGGATCCAACCTCCCAGACCTCAACCAAACACCTGCGGCCGCTGCCTATCGGTAAGTCACTCATCATATAATTGCCCACATAAGCAGCAGCAGTGCTACTCGTGTAATGGCAAAGGCCATATTGCACGTGCGTGCAGGTCAAATACCGCCAGATATGGTAAAACCTTTTGACGATTCGGCTCATCCTCCAGATCCCAAAAAGTGTTAAAATGTATCAATAGTCATAAGCTTCCACGAAAACAAAGCAAACTACATAAAATTAAGGTGCAAGTAAAGAACCATGTAACATACTCTTTGATCGACTCAGGCGCCGTAGTTTCTTGTACGTCGAAAGACTTTTATGATAAATTACAGTTATCAAGAGCATACCCACTTCAGTCATGTACTACTGCTTTCTCTCAGGTATTGGTGGTCACAGAACGTTGGTTCTGGGTGAGATATCAATTCCTTTACGTATACAAGGTCTTACATTTTGCCCGAGACTCTTAGTCGCCAAGAGCGTTAGTCATGACCTACTATTAGATCTAGACTTTCTAAAAGACACCAAAGCAAAAATTGATTTTTTTCTAACATGACCCTTGAACTTTTTGGAGGAGTTGCCACCGTGCCTATGTTCAACAAAGACCAATACATCGATAGAGAAATCGCATTTTATCTGCCTGACACAATCCATCTACCACCCAACTCGCAGACACAAGTGCAAGTGAACACTGCACGTGAAGGTATAGGGATATGTCAGGGTGACAGCGGATGGTGCCTGCATAATAATGTATTTGTAGTTAATTGCGTGGTCCGCTGCAAGGACAACTCCACAGTTGTTCTGCTTTTCAATTCCAACGAGACACCCGTGACACTGAGTAAGAAGTTAGGTCGTTTATACCCGCTGACTGAAAACAGTATACTTACGTCCCCTTCACTGGACCTCACCAATGACAGTCAGACCCCCGACACATTTTCAAACAATCAAAGTCACTCAGCTAATGACGCACAAGTAAACAGCTGTGACATGGGTAACTCAGGTAAAGCTAGACACAGATCTTCTCTCTCGAAAAAGCCTCAGCTTTCCGACAATCAACTTGTAGAAGTAGGAAAGTCATTAGGAGTTACCATAGATGATTCGTTGTCAGATGTGAATAAGCACGAGCTATTTAAATTCTTAGGCTTCTGGCGTGAACTTTTTGCTTTGTCTTGGGAAGAACTGGATAAAACTAACTTGATAGAGCATGACATAGATCTTACAGACAACAAACCTGTTTATCGCAACTTCTACCGAGTCAATGACCAGCAGAAAGAAATCATTGAGCAAGAAGTAGACAAGCTTCTTAAACACAATATCATTTATCTCCTTATGCAGCAGGTGTGGTACTAGTGAAAAAACCCGACAACACTTACAGAATGGCAATTGATTACAGAGCCCTCAATGCAAAGACTGTTCTTAAGACGTTTCCTATGCCCAGACTGACAGATGTGACAGACTGTCTCGACCGACACACTTCGCGAAGATGAAAGTTTGCGACAAACAGCAGTGGCCAAAAACGACAAGGAAATAATCGCTATAATCAGCCGAGACATTGTGGCAGCAGAAGCCCACTATCACAGAAGCTGTTACAAATCGTATGTCCGCACGCCTGACCGGAATTTGAGTGTCACTTAGGAAACTGAGGATGAAGATGCAGCTTACTTCGAAGCCGAAAACAACGCATTTCTGATCTGTTCGACTACATCAGACATGAAATGATCCCCAGTCCGGATGTCATTCCGAGGAAAGTTCTGGTGGGGAGACTGGAGTCATTAATGAATGAAAAGGGCTTTTCGCTGAAGATGTCAAGCAAATCTCATTTTCGACGGAAAGTGGAGGCTGAATTTGAAGAAAGTCTACATTTTTTCCCAGATGAAAATGGAGAAATTTTCATCATTCCTGACTCTCTGCAGATGTTTGAACTAGGACGCAGGTATCATAGAGCGCGGGAGGAGCTGAGGCACTGGAAAACTAAATCTAGTGAAGTCAACAAAATGTTGGACACAATTGCTCTACATCTGAGAGAAGAAGTCAAAGATATACGCAGACAAGAACCTTGGCCTTACTTGCCTCCAGACCTTGGAGAAAATGCACTGACCATCCCCGACGCCTTAAAGCGCTTCTTCAACTGTCTTCTCTCCGGGATACCTGAGGGCAAATCATATTCTCAGAGAGTTGACATGCTGTCGTATTCATTTAGTCAAGATGTTATTTATGCAGTGACGTGCGGGGAGGTCAAGCCACCCAAGCATATTCTACTTTCGTACGGTGTGAAAGCACTCACTGGAAACGTAGAGACCATTCAAATGATCAACAGACTTGGTCATGGGGTTTCCTATCCAGCTTGAAGAAAACGACACTGCACTTTGCTTGAGGAAATTAGCATCAGCTCAGAACGAGAGGACAATCCTGCCAGATGCTGTTCAGCCATACCTGTTCACCAACTTGGCATGGGACAATATTGATCGCCTGGAAGAAACGCTGACGGGTGCAGGGACTACTCATCGTGTAAACAGGATAGCTGTTCAACCGCTGGTATTTGGCCCCCATCCCCGAAAATCTGCTCTACCCGTGTTTCCAAAGACAAAACAACGATCAATTACCTACGAAGAAAAACCTATTCCGACATATTTTGCAGGTGTACGCATTGGTCCGCGGAATCTTCGGGCTAGCGAGGTGAAAGATCTCGGCAGACATGTGCAAAAATCTCTTACCAAAGATTGCTTTTATACTAGCAAGGCTTGTTGACACTGACAGTCAGATGATACCAAGCTGGACGGTATTTAATATAAAGACCCGCAAAGACACACCAGTTTTCAAAGATGTAGTGAGTTACCTACTAACGATAAACGCACCGGCTACAGAAATGTCTACAGTAAATGAAATTTTAAACAGGTCTGACCTCATCCGGAAGGAGCTGGGCACAGCAAAGATTGTCATTGTTGTGGATCAAGCACTGTATTCAAAGGCTATGGAGATAGTTAGTGACCATTTTCAAACCATAGTCGTTCGTCTTGGATCTTTCCACACAATCCTTACCTTGCTAGCCATCCTTGGGAAACGCTTTCAAGATGCTGGGCTACGAGACCTGTACATTGAGTCTGGACTCATTGCTGAAGGCTCTGTTTCCGGCCATGAACGTCTTTCATGCGACTGGATGGATGGAGCGCCAGCCCCAGAATCGGCTCTGGAATTGTTATCATGCACTTGTAGTCGCTCCTGCAGCATGCCGTCCTGCGTATGCCTTGCGAATGGCCTAAAGTGCACCGATATGTGCAAGTTAAAACAATGTTTAAACCAGCCAGAAGAGGAAGAGGACACTGAGCCAGTAGCTGCTGTAGATGACGACGTCTATGACAATGACTATCAATATACTGACCATTCTTCTGTGATTAAGTAAACGTGTGTGATAACTGTAAATAAACTCTTTGTGATAAATATAATGTAAAACAGTGACGCGCTAAGTATGGACTTTTTCTACACTATTATCAGCAAGATATCAGCGTTCCGACAAGTATAACATCTGTGGTGAGAAAGTAGCTATTTGTATGTTTTGGGATGTATTGTTTGTTCGTTTGTTTGTTTGTTTGTTTGTTTGCTTGTTTATTTGTTTGTTCCTCTGTGTGTTTATTGGTTTGTTTGGTTTTCCATTCTTATATATGAAGACATGTCTTCCAACACTTGCTTGATATATATGTCAACTCGTAACTGAATGGACACACTGTGGAGTAATAATGAACAAAAATACTTCGTCAGTAAAGCCATAGAGTCCCTACTTTCCCTGCAAACTACTTACATGTCTGTGTTCTAATCTAATCGTGCATCTTGTTAAATTTAGCTTCATCCAAATCGAAAAGCTCGGTCTTTAGTGACAAAAGAATAAACTGGCGATAGAAAACAGCGATTCAGCCACTGACATGATGGCCCCCACCCCTCCCCCGCCGGTAGACCTGTCAACGCTCCTGGTCCCATAAATTTGAATCTTACTAAATAGTAAGCAGTCACAGTACATTTTTCAAGAGTTTGAGTGACCAGTTTCATTAACAACGCGTTCATTCGGAACAAAAAACCCGTCTGTGACATAAATTCAAAGAAAAGACCCCCTGAAATTTGTAAATGCTTATACAATCCATAAAAAAATAAGCAAATAAATAAAAATATGACGCTTATTTACAACTCTCTCGTTCTGAACTTTGTTACATGAAATTAGATGTTATGTAAAGTATTTTCACCGACTTTCCAAAATTTGACAAATTTTGCGTTTTTTGCACTTGATGACATTTGACCCCTAATTTTTCGCGAAAAGCTACTCGACCGCGATTGCTATCACCTCATTTCGATATCTGCACATGTTAAGCTTTCTAAAAATCCATATGGCATTTTGCCCCTGTGATTGGACCTGATTACTTAATATTGCTGTATCTGGCTGATACACTACAAACCGCGATTCTTTTCGAGTCTCGATCTTTTCAGTGGTTTCTACCAAATACCTGTGAAGAAAGAACATCGCGATCGCACAGCGTTTGCGACGCACATCGGCAACTAAAGATTCTTACGGGCCCCATTTGGGTTGAACGGTTGTCCAGCTACTTGTCAGAGGTTATTGACCTCTGTCTTACGAGGTATTAATTGGCAGATAGCAGTCTGCTACATTGATGATATACTGTGTTGATCATCAGACTTTAAAGAACATTAATTTGAAAAACCTCTCTATAGTCTTTGACAGACTGAAACAAGCTAACCTCAAAATGAAACCTAGCAAATGTCACTTTGCTATGCGCAGAGTAAAATATCTAGGCCATATCTTGTCGGAAAAAGGCATTGAAGTTGACCCTACAAAAATTCAGGCGGTGAAATCTTACCCAGCCCCGACCTCTGTTCGTGAACTTCGCGCTTTTCTGGGCCTGGCTAACTATTTCAGAAAATACATCAAGTCATATGCTCAAAGGGTAAATCCCTTAACAAAACTTCTCAAAAAAAGTGCCAAATTTTAGTGGGAACAGGAACAGCAAGAAGCGTTTGACGACATCAAACACATGTTAACAAATGCCCCAATCTTAAAGTTTCCCTCTTTCTCATCCCCCTTCAACCTCTATACTGATGCATCAGGGTCTTTTGTAGGTCACGTGATAACCCAGTTGGATGAAGATGGGAAAGAAAGAGTTATTCTCTACGGAGGAAGATCACTGACACCAGCTGAGAAAAACTGGTCAATATCAGAACGTGAAATGCTCGCTGTTGTTGACGCGATTAAATCAAATCACGTCTATTTTGTAAACAACAATTTCAATGTTTATACAGATCACATTGCTCTCAAGTACTTACAGTCCCTCAAGAACCCCACCGGGAGACTCGCGCGTTTTGCGTTAACTTTACAGCAGTATGCCTTCACGGTGCATCATAAGCCCGGTCATCAGATGGGTCACGCCGATGCACTATCTAGACGACCTTATGACCTAAACGAAACTCTGACCTCAGGGGAGGCAAGCCAGACAAATAACCCCACAGAAGGTTACAGACCTGTAATTGTACTTTCACTTTGTGGTCCTACTTGTACTTTCACTTTGTACTTTCACTTTGTGGTCCTACAACTTAGGGGGTATATTTCATCTCCCCTTTTCCCTCTTTTGGCATGCCCTGCTTCCAGTAATAAGGGCTCCAGGGGGGAAATTTTGATATCATGGGAATCTGTGTCCATTTTACTTTATTTTACCAGGCACTATTTAGCCCTGGGCTGGAACTGCCAGCTCAAGGGTGTGCTCAGGCGGAAGAGGAGGAGTTTGGCATTGACCAGTGAAAAATGTAGGGTCTGTTTACAAATAGCAACCAAGCTCAAAATTTCAATGGGCTTGCTAGGGTTGGGTAAGTCTTAAAATTTGGGCCACATAATGAGTTTCAATCTGGTATGGGTCTGGGTGAAAGCTAAAACTTTGGGTTCAGAGGGCAGCTCAAAATGTTAATATAGCCCATAGAGGAAAAAAGGGTCCCATCCTATTACAGGTCTGTAACCAGAACTAAAGCTCGGTGCCACCACCCCCGTGGTGAACACCGTCACTCAATTACATGCTAATCGGTCTGCAGGAGAAATGGCTGAGTTACAATATGGTGATCCCAAGATCAAGCCGCTGAGAGAATACCTCGCAGATGAAAAATTGCCGCGCGACCAAAGACAAGCAAACCTAATTGTAGCAGAATCTCAGTTGTACGTTTATGACCCAGACAACAAGCTACTATTTCACAGATTTGTCTCTCATGGCAAGGATCGATATAAAAACGCATCATATCAGCTCGTGGTACCTTCAACCGTCAAACAAGAAATCCAGTCATCCTGGTTTTGAGAGAACTTATGCGCTTAGCAAAGAGCGTTACTTTTGGAAGGGAATGTACATAGACGTTAAACGCTATGTAGAGTCCTGTGTGAACTGTCAGACATCAAAGAGATCCTGTGAACTGTCAGACATCAAAGAGATCCTATAACCAGTTAAAAACACCCCTCCGAGCACTAGAAATAGGTGAAATTTATGATACTTGGCACGTTGATATTGTGGGCACTTTGACAAAAACAAAGCAAAACAATGTTTACATCTTATTTTTTGTAAACGCATTTTCCAAGTATCCAGAGGCAATAGCAATCCCCAAAGCTGACGCTACCACTGTAGCGACGGCCATTTATGAGATGATCATATGTCGCTACGGTTGTTTCAAGAGACTAGTTTCAGACAGAGGCACTGCATTCTTAGCTGGTATCGTCCAAAAACTTTGCCAAATGTTAAATATCAAGAAGATCAACACATCAGCTTACCACCCCCAGGCTAACTCTCTAGCGGAGAGAAGTTTCCAGACTCTTGGGAATACCCTCCGAGCCTTCTGTAACTCCAACCAGGACAATTGGGATTTATTCCTGCCAGGCTTCCTCATGAGTTTAAGGGCCACCCCCAACACGCAAACTTCAAAGTACTCCCCTTTCTTCCTGTCACATGGCAGAGAAATGAAATTCCCAGTGGAAGTTGACAATACGTACACCCCTCCTACATCGCCTTCAAAGAGACAGTATCTAAATGATTTGTTTAAGTCAGTGGAACATTCCAGAGAGCAAGCTCTGAAAAACATAGAATTCGCCAGAGGCAAAGCAAGAGACAGGTATAATAGGAATGCTGTATCTAATCAGTACAAAATAGGAGACAAAGTTCTGGTTCAGAACATGACAAGGAGAGTAGGCAAATCAGCAAAGCTAGAACCAAAGTACATCGGTCCCTTCTACATAGTTGACCATATCAGTGACACATACAGATTGCGTTGGTGCACTGATAACTCACTACACTCTTCTCGCGTACATGCCGACAGGCTGAAAAAGTTTTATGACCCAGAAGTAGAGAGACCGAAAATCTTTCCTTTGCAGGAACATTTCGGCCCTTGGCCGGACACCGCTGATAACACTGACCCCACTTCACCTCTCGTCCCGCCAGCAAAATACTCCTGCTGATAAAGGAGTCTCTTACACAGCCACCATTGTTTCCATCACAACAACAAGCCACTCAGTCACAAACTAAGATGATAGAGAGAAAATCCTCAGACTTAAGAAAATACATGGCTCTCCTCATTACTTAGTACGGACTAAGTCCGAAGTAACAAAATGGGAAAAGCGAGAGAATTTGCCAGAAGAATCAGTTCGAAGTTATCATATCTGGCGAGATGCTTTAACTCAGAAAAGAAGGAGAAGAACTTTGAAAAACAGGCAATAACGATGAGTGACTTACTACTTTAGGCTATGCCATTTCACGTACCTATTATGTTTCATATTTGTTTTGCTATAGCCCTGTTTGTATCGCCACTCCACCCCAAACTCCCCTCACCTCCCCATGGACACCTGCCGAGCTCCAGTCAAGGACGACTCGACTCGATGAATGCATTACACCCTAGTGAGCTGCCATCTGGAATAGCCGCTCACAGACAGTGACAGACAGCTTGCTTCGGTGGCTTGACCTCGACCTACATGAATGCAGGTACACTGTACTGCAGAAACACTAGACTATTTCGTGAACTCATTGACTTGTGCTTTGTGCCAACTTGGAAAAACTGAATTGACGCTGAGAAACAGTGCTATGAACACTTGTGGAAACCTTATTACTAACATGAACCTTACTTATGGAAGCAATGAACTTTACTCGGGATCTAATATAACAGAGGATGAAAGCCACCCCAAGATGATCGTACGCCTTGGACACAGGCTAGTATGACTGACATAAATGAGTGTATTACACTGAATGAAATACATTGTATTGTAAATCTGAGGTTATCATGTAAAACTGAGTTGAATATACATGATGTACATTACATACAAGTTATATGATACGCCTGGCTCATTATAGCATCACTTTCTACCCACTTTCTACCCACTATCCACCCCCTTCCCTTCTTTTGTCAGCCATGTCTGTGTTTGTATTTTGTATTCTGCCCGATCTTATGTATTTAACTGTAATACTGAATTATGATGTTAGTGTTTTATTCATTACTGTCACAGATAGAACAGAATATTTTAAGAATGAAACTTTTTTTCTTGTATTTTCTCCCTGGTCAAAGTAGACAACTTTACCCAACCAAGATTGCGCTATTTAAGAGTGTCCTTGCGCTAGTTATGGAACTCATTTATTTTATGGCACAAGCAAGGGCATCTCGCAGTCGAATCGAATGCCACGTTGGCAAAGACTCGATTCCCTGTGGTTCACCCCTGTCCGACTTCCCTGGACTGTGCTACTTTTTATAAGCTTTCCCGCTGTGTCCCCCAAATGCTCGTGTGAATTTTCTCTCTCCTTAGACATCTTCACAACTACCGGGAACTAACAGATTGATTAAGTATTCATCAGTGAAGATACCAAGATGTGATTCCCGTGGTCTGAGCAGTTATCTCTAGATTCCCCCCAGTTTTGACCGCGTCACCTTCCAACTGACCGCGACCTGCCAATTTGGTCAGGATTTATTTTGACACCATGTCTCTGGGACTGTGTAGAACTTTGTATAAATGCCACTCCCCCCTACAGAAGCTCCATCTTGACTATCTCCCTCCAGATCACCCTGATTACTAGACGTCACCCTTTCAACCCCATACCCCACATGAAGTAATTCCCATTCATTACCTTTAATTGCTACAGATACGGGACAGCTGCTGAGTCCTAAGAGGCTAATGGGAAAATTAGATAATGGTACTATGTTCTCACTGAATTATGTCTTGTAAGGACTGCAAGTGTTGCTGCACGTTGATGCATGAAGGTCAAGGTTAATAATGATGTCTATGACTTTATTCAAACAAATGTACATATACATAATTACTACTTAAATGCTATTCTTTATTCTATACTTCTTGCCCAGACACGCTTTCTATACAGCTATTACATCTCTCAACACTGTATCTTTCACATTCTAACAAAAACGTTCCTTACTTAAATGCATTCACAATCTTGGATGTCATCACATTGTTAGCACATTTTCTCTACACTGGTTACAGTCATAGCGAACAGCCATATTTCGACTTCGTGTTTTGACGGGTGAAGTTCGCTGATCAGCTGTTTCTGAACACCTTTGTGATTTCACATTTTGATAGTCTTCATACAACATTATAAACCTGCTCAGCAATGTACACATAATTATGTGTGTTACCATACACATAGGTAGACCTCTACACAAACACACAAGAAAATATATTTGAAAAATATGTATGATCATGATTGTTGCTTCAAAGAATTTATTCCTAAGAATGTTTCCAGTACACTGTCGAATATGAGCATTGTTATGTATACATCTACGTCCGCATGTGAAAAGTATTGGTACCCACTGAAAAATTTTTCGAAGAGACAATTATTTGTACCAGGTAGAACCTGGACTGTTTCGGAAGACACGAGAATAAGAAACAGGTCTATGAATGAGAATGGTATTATGGAGAATATGGAAAAAAAATGATGATGCTGACATGGTCACATAATGATTAACAGTTATCAAGTACTGAAGCTTGTGTCATGGCTAGAAGCCATAAATGACGTCATTGTAACGTCTCAATTCTGCGGTTTCCCCGCTTTTTCTTTCCCCCCATTCCCCCTCCTTTCTCCATTACCCATCCCCTTTGTATATATATGATTATTCTGCATGCTTCTGTCTTCTTTTTCAGGTTTGTTTAGTCTTTAAGATGCATTCATTTATGTATGTGTAATAATGACCATTTTCATGTTGTTTTCTTGTATATATATATATAACAATTCATTATTTGATGTTTTGATATATCTTTTAACAGATCTGTTCAGAGGCTGTAATAGCACGCTTGCCCGCTCTCTTCCATCTTCTTCTGGTCTTCACCTTCTCGGGACCTGATTTACAACATTATCACAGTTGTACTAATTACTGCATCAGCACCTTGCTTGCTGGTTCCTTCTCACGGTAAAGTTATGAGGGTCAGAGGGTCAGTCGGCCTTGAGCACTCTCTTTGCTCCTTCTCCCTGACCTCGCTTAAACTTTCCTATTCCTCTCCTGTCTCAGAATGTCGTTCTTCAATCTGCTTGTAACTCTCTTGTGCTCCTCTATCTTTTGTACTTTATTATTTTACCATGATCAATGTTCATTTATAATATGTCATGAGCATGTATTTTATTTGACATTATATTTCATACTTTTACTATGGTATTTGATGCTTTATAAATGAAGCATAATACGGTTCGCCCAACACATAAATGATTCAGATTGATTGATAAGGGAAGATAATTGAGGGCACACATTTCAGGATTGACCTTTCAAGGGAACTGACTACTGATGAACAACATTTCATTGTAATAAGAGATGGTATTTCCGAAATGCTCGCATGTTCTAGCATTACATAATTCGGTTTGTAGTGTACACCTAACGATTTTGTATATATTAATTCTTTGATATTGATTTCATTTTCATTGTTATTAAACAGACTAAAGACATTTATCGAATGGCCAGCTACAATTTTCATCCTTAAAGTCTGACACTCTGAGCCATTACGTGTTTAGGAAGTCTGTACTTTTATTTAGTCTTACAATTTTAGGATTGAATGCAGGGAGTCCATGATTTGTTTTGAACGTTCATATATATGTAGTTAATGATACCCATATACATTTTGTTCACATTGGTACTTTTGTTTAATGTTTTGATGCCTGGCTGGATTTGTGATCATCCCATGAAGCATTTTTTTTTGCTCTGTTTGTAGCACTCAAAAATTAACAGGTTAGCTCGTATGGTAGGGTTGATTTTTGTTGATTTTGTGTCATAGCAGGAGCAATGACTTCTGTGTGCCAGAGGGTGATGTAATACATGTAGTTAGGTTATTGGCTCGCTCTAAAAAGATCACCATAAATATAGTTGTCAGGTTAGTGGCTTGAGTCGGGTCGACACAGCAGGGGTCATACTAGCCCGACCAAGCATAGAGCGTCCTGGGTAGTCGTCAACCATCTTTCCCTTTTATAGAAATAGCGTCACTTCTGGAATGGTGCATGAGTTCAGCCAATGACCGGCACCGTAGCCAAGGGTATAAAAATTGCATGCTCACCCTTGTACGAGGAATTGAAGACGAGAACTAGAATTACTATAGAATGATTGCAATTATGTGACTTAGTATACTTGGATTATCCTGTACAGCAATAAAACGAGTGTATACCTTATTTGATGAGTGATGTCATAACTCTGTGTTCTACACCATAAACTAACAATGTAGGGGAAATGTCCCCAACGCCCCATCCAACAACACCAAAATGGAGAAACAACACAAACAAATATTAGCGAAGCAGCAGCACAACAACTAGTGAAGCTACAACAATTAGCGAAGCTGCAACAATATCGACAGGGATTCCACTAATACGTTTTTGTTTTTTTTTGTAGTTCAAACATTTAAACAACAATTCTGTATCGAAATCGTCATCTTCATCGGACAAAAACTTTATCGCCGCCACCTTCCGCCTGCATGCTGTGACTAGCCTGTGGCCTCCTGATGTCACTCTTAAGGGCAGGCACTATCATACCTCAGAGGCTGAGCTCGATTACGCTACTATCTGGGTCATTTAAGCGGGGTTGACCTTTAAAGAAACTTCGAGGTATCATCTTGCTGATATGGTTTTCCTCGTTTTTCCTTTATATTTTTCATAGATACTTCCATGCATCACGTCAGCCATACATGAACATGTATGTCTCTACTATATATATTAATTAAATATAGGGCTCTGTAAGCCCCACGAAAACCGTAACGCAGGTTTCCCCTTTTCTGTTATATGAGGAGTGTGGGGTCCGGTATGCTCCACGACGGATTACGCTACTTATTATCAACAGCCGGTGGATGTTTGTTGTGAAAGGTGTAAGCCTAAATCGATCAACTTGGGGAAGTTAAATTAAGCTATAAACATAGTGTAATAGACTTTAAAGAAAAGATTAAACGTGGACACGCATGTGAAAAATTAATCTTTGTATAACCCAGTACCTTTTCTCTCTGAAAATTATCTATGATGCCCACCGAGCCAAGCAATTTCGTGAAGAATGAGCACCGCTCTGCTACTGTACGCGCGTGTAATATGACGCAATAAGGACAGCTAGGGTAATCGGGATTTGCTTTTGCGTTTAGTGTTATTCCCCTTCCTCGAACAGCAGCGGCCTATGGCAAAACTGACGACGTCTATCTGACAATGTATTAATCAGCTTTCAGTTAAAGTAGGACACGCACATCAAAAATAATTTTCCGTTTTTCAGTACTTTTTCTCTATAAAAATTATCTATGATGCCCACCGAATCAATTCTGCGAAGAAAGAGCATCGTTCTGTAACCGTGCGCGTATGTAATATGACGCAATAAGGAGAGCTAGAGTTACCGGGTTTGGCCCTTGCGTCCAGAATTATTCCCCTTCCCCGATCAGCAGAAGCCTGTGGCAAAAACGCCGACGTCACTTACGTTCCAGCGGCTACAGACACCTCTACCTGACAATGTATTATTCAGCTTTTAATTAAGGTTCTGGTATTCCAAATTCAAAAGTAAAGTTTGATAGTGTAAGCCAGAAAAAGTATTCTGCATTTTTATTGCCTCAGCATGATTTTGTTTGGCATATCTACTGTTCGGAGACGAATTAAAACATCCATACACCAACATGCTATCACCCGTCCGAAGAGCATTGGCTAGACAGTTCGACCATGTGGCAAGAACGTATTTGACGTAAGCTTACGGCCGCCACGCGCGCAGTGGTTGGAACAATTCGGGCTATGGATAATGTAACCCTGTGGGTTGTCTGGGGCCAGCAGAGGCGTTATATCATTATGACAGACACTTGAAAGACTGTTTTATTGAAATAATAGGGTATCGTATGATTTAATATGGTCTGTAGGACGGTGCAGTTTTCCTTTAAGGTTCTGGTCATCCAAATTCAAATGTCAAGTTTGATTATGTAAGCAAGTAAAGTATTTTGCATTTTTATGGCCTAAGTATGATTTTGTTTGACCCAGCTGCTGTTAGTGAAATTAAAAGATTCGCATTGAGTGTTATCACTCATCCCGGAGCACTGGTCGTGCGGCAAGAACGTATCTGATGTAAGCTTATGGCCGCCACGCGCACAGTGGTTGTAACAATTCGGACTTTGAATACTGTAACCCTGTAGGTTGTCTGGGGCCAGCAGAGGAGTTATATCATTATTTTACAGACACTTGAAAGACTGTTGGTTTTTTTTTTTGGAATAACAGGGTATCGTATGATTTAATGTGGTCTCTAGGACGGTGCAGTCTTTCTTTAAGGTCAAAGAAAATCTCAGACTGCGTGCAAAAAAATCACTGCAATACATCATTTAGTTCTCAAGAATTATAATGCAGGAATGGCTCTCGTGTTTCTATCTGACAACGAATATAAAGTTTTAGCTTTCAGGACTATTACCAGCCTCATAAAAAAGCTAGAGTCTAAATCTGGAGATAGGACTATGAACATCTACTTGTGATGACATATTAGTAGGTTTTAATTGTGAAGCTCTTTGCATTAATACATGAATTTCTTCGTTTACCATTGCAACAGCATCACTGTTCAAGCAGTTCTCTGCGACACTATAAACAAGCTGAATAATTTTCTCCAATAACAGTCGTACTGCAGCCATAATGTTGAACTTCCTAGCCCTCCTCAAATCGTCAGTGTTTTTTTATTCAAATGTCAGTCGCTAACAATGCACAGAATTCAGTAATTTGACGTATTTCTCAATGACCGAGATTTCTAGTCTTTGAGGATCCCAAAGGCTGCAAAGTAGCTTTTTCTTCATAAAGCCACCAATGACATTTTGTTGTGCTGTCTTGCAAATCTTCATGTAAAATTGCATGTGAACGCCAAAACTAAAGGACTCAATGCCAAACTCCTGACCTGACAGAAATCAAGTACGCTCAAAAATAGCACCAAAATAACACAATCTGCCCCTCGTTTCGAAAGAAGCTGGAGAAGGTCAAAGGATCTACATAACCAGGT
The DNA here is from genome assembly GCA_033807755.1 of Ellobium chinense. Lineage (NCBI taxonomy): Eukaryota > Metazoa > Mollusca > Gastropoda > Ellobiida > Ellobiidae > Ellobium > Ellobium chinense. The sequence continues at coordinate 1,327,660 of JAWQUT010000073.1, forward strand.
ACAGCGTATGCTGGTATACAAGTACGAGTATAAACCCAGACTTTGTTATTTCTACGTACTGATTCTCAGACACCAGGAAGTACCTATACAAAGCACACACTCACGTAATACACGCCTTCACACACACACACACACACACACACACACACACACACACACACACACACACACACATACACACATACATACATACATACATACATACATACATACATACATACAAAATCCCTTTCCGCTCTTACTGAGTCAAGTAACTAAAACCTTTATATTAGTTGTGGTCATTTGTTTTTGTTTTTTTTTAATTAATGTAAGATCACAAATTTACTGGGCAGATGAAACAGCTCTAGGGTATCGGGCAGATGAAACAGCTCTAGGGTATCGGGCAGATGAAACAGCTCTAGGGTTCTGCCTTTGACGTGCATGAGTTGCAAGTTTGGTGCACAAATAATATGTCTGCAATGAACAATCTGCAATTGTACAGAGTTTATCTCATCGTCTTTACGACATCTCAGAGTAGGTAAAAAATAGTTCCTGTTTCGAGATCAAGATGTAGTGAGTAGCCAAATTATGTTGATGTTTTGACATAGAATTGTGGAGCTACTAATGGCTTTTATATTTTATTCGAAATTATGTTAAAGATACCCACCCCTCCTACCGAGTCACGTAATTTAAGTTTTGTGCATAGTCGCTGATGTGAAGACATTTACAATCCTTGGAATTCTCCCGACGCACCTGGCGGTTTGCTTCAATGGATGGTCCTTGCTGCCCTACTTTTCCAATGTTTCTGGACACTCACTTACGGCTAAGAGGCTACTATAGCTGGGACACTAGACTATAGCTGGGACACTAGGCTATAGCTGGGACACTAGACTATAGCTGGGACACTAGACTATGGCTGGGACACTAGACTATGCTGGGACACTAGACTATGGCTGGGACACTAGACTATAGCTGGGACACTACTGTCAGTAGTGCTTTTAGATCAGTTATCTTATCGTTCCTAAGGTCTAATTCATAGGAGGAGTTGTGCGCCTTGTATTCATGTGAATAAGATGCCCGCTGCCAGTTCGACTGAACTTCGTTCGTTCGTTTCTTTGTTCCTTCCTTCTTTCTTTCCTCCGTTTGTTGGTCTGTCCGTCTGTGTGTTTATGAAAAAAAAAAACATCGTGATTTTCTTTATGTGACAGAAAATGTCTCAGTTTATGAACCTGCTTTCACCTGACAAAAGACAAAAAAGTCTTCCTAGATGGATTGAAATAGCAACGATGACGAAATGCTACAAAGAGAAATGAAAATCGTTCCATTGAGAAACCGTCATCCGTGTCCGCAGGAAGATTCAGTCTAGCATATTAGTGTGAGGATTATTTAAAAGCTTAACGTCATTTTCCGGGTGAGCGCTCTTGGAGTCATTCCACGAAATTCTTAAAAAGTTCTTAAGGAGCTGTAGAAGCTGTAGGAAGGCAGAATGAGGCAAATGCCCAAACTGCTGTTAGCTGACCCTGCCATTTTCCGCACTGCGGCCGCAAAATTCGTGATTTTCCGCAAAATGTTGCAAAAACTGTCAACTCCGCATGAAAAAGCATGGTAGGGAAATATTATGTTTTACCAATGAAAATAGCGAATACTATTAAAACCGTTTAAGTAAATGACAGTGATTTCCCATTTGCTTCGCGCGTCTTCCGTTCACTGCCGTTCAGTTTGCGTAGGCCTACTGTAGCGCAGGACGAGCACGTTGAGTGTTTGATTTCACTCTGCGCTGCAGAAAAATAATACTGTATTTAGGACCTGATGCTGTAAAGCAGGCTCCAACATTAGCGTTGGACATTGTGCAGTTCTGGAAGTCCATCCAGGAGACTGTGCCATCGTTTGCTAGATGTGCAAAGCGATACAGTGAACCTCAGATCTAACGAGGTCGCCGGGACCGACCGTCAGTCTTCGTTTGAAGCTGAGGTCCCGTTGGCGTTGAACGCAAGGTCTCTGCAAGTCTAGTCATGTGAAACCTGATCTCTATCTCTAGTGAGAACCTTTAGCTAAAAGGGTACTTAACTTTGCACTTCAAAACTCTATCTGGTTGCTATACTTGACTCCAGACACCATCGGCGTGACAACATCGCGAGAAAATACATGTACCGGTTTATTTTATTTTTTTTTAATGTAGACAAAGCTGTGTAAATGTTGAGAAACCAATGGTTTCAATCACCGTCTCTGAGTCTGTGATTAAAATTTCGCCTAGCGCAATGACTGGTCCAAACAAAAGGCTTGACCAAGCAAATTATTATTCCATCGTTCCGTTGTCCATTCCCCTCCCTTCCCCTCGCCCTTGCGTTGCAGAGACTTCAAACTCCCCTCCTATGATCGGTCAGATGGTCCTATCTCTTTCCTCCATCCCCTCCTTCCCTACTCCGCTCCTTCGCACACGCAACTACTGTATTACTCGGTAACCTTTCATGTTGACTCAGTCTTGTAAGTTGTAGAATGTTGGTAGCAGTTGTTACGTAAACCTTCAGGAGTTGCTCACTGCCGACGGTTTTATTGTGGGTGGAAAGTGAAAAGGGTGTGCGACGGCCTACCTTCAGATTGATGACCTCATTAGAGCCGAGGTTGCTAGAATTTTGTATTCATTGGATTAGAAGTACATTTACTATTACAAAGAAGGAGGAAAAAACAGAGATTTTCATTTCCCTCGTTGAATTCGAGGTCTCATTGAATCCGATCTTGTTGTCGAGGTTCATTATATATATGCACGCAACAGTCACTTCAGAGAGGATCTTCTCCCTCTACAAAAGTACAACCTGGTTCTTTCACAGAGGAGGAGGAGCCTTAGTGAAGACACCCATCGGTGCCTGATTTTTTTTTTGTATTTCAACAACTTCGATGGAAATAATTTTTTTGATTAAAGGAAATAATGGATGTTTTATTGAATTTTTAAGGATGTTGTTTGCATGTGAGGTCTTACGTTCTTAAAATAAAGTTTACAATTGAATTTTTAATAATAGGTAACAGTGGGGAAAGGAAAAACCAAATGCAAAATTTTTGCAAAATTTGCCTTTTTGGGGTTGCAAAATTTACCATTTTGGTTGCAAAATTTTGATTTTTTTCTTGCAAAATTCCGCGGGGACAGTGTTAGTAAGAAATACTCCAGAACAAAATTGATTACTCTGAGATTTTGTGCTCATTAACAAATAACTTCCTCATTTGATACTAACTGTGTGGAAAGGCGGGAAATACGTTCAACTAGTAGTAATGATGCAAGCCAACTGTGTTTGCATATTCATTTCTTTCTTAATCGATTTGCCAGTTTTAGGGCAAGGAGAGACACCGGTCACATTTAAGAAATAAGTGGAGCTTTTCTTTATTTTCTTCAAATATATCAAATTCACGCCCTTGTATCGACCGGAAATCAGTAGGGTTGCAGTTGATGAGGTCACTGGGTGCGTATGACAGTAGATCTATAATAATCTACTGTGAAGGGTTCGCTCCGACTTGCAGATATTCAGCTCATACCAACACATCCACTATCAGCTGTGCTGGCTTCTGATTCACCAAAGAACCGGAAGTGTTGGCAATACAGTCCAACATGATGGCCACAATAGTTAATCCCTAATAAAACAAAACCCGGTCCACTTGTCGGAACAGCCTAACTGAATGTAATAATAATAATAATAATAGTAATAGTAATAATAATCATAATAGGTTATCCCTGTAATGTGACCCCAGTCCTTGACCCCAAAGGATTGACTCGAGCTTGTGCAGTAGAGCTCTCAAACGAGTACAAGAAGATTTTATGTCTACATTCAATATTCACTTCTTTTTTAACTGCTAATGGACAAACAAACGTCTATTTCTATTGAAGTTACATGTTTGTTTGTTGTTGTTTTTTTTTCTGTGTAATGCAGCTTAAATGGAAACAGTAAAATGTTTTCTCCGCCTTTCATCATCAAACAGGTGTTCCTGCCTATGACTCAAAAAATTGTAGGTTTATTAAGAAATCTCAGTAAGTAAAAAATGTTTTGAAATTTATCAGCACAGCGTCTTCTTTCCTCTCTAACCGTCTTAACTTAGTAGGCGTGACCGAGTGACATATTTATAGACCATTTTGCTGGCTGGTGTAATGGTAACCCGTGCCGTCACGGTTCATGGAGCACCAGGTGAGAAAATCCTGGGTAGCAAATCCAGGATTAGTCTTATGATTGTCTTTGCATTAAATTGTTTATTCAAAGCGCCAGAATCAAAATTTTGATAAAAGTGCATTATTGCGAGAAAGAGAATTTTCCCAGCTTTTTGTGGATGTTAATTTTGCTCAAGAAAATATAAGGTGAGTATATTAATTTTGTTGTTTTCGCCTGTACATCTGTAAATGAGATGCACCAAATATATACATAGCTTGTCTTAATGAGTTGATTTGAACACTTTTAAGAGTTTTCCCAGATAAGAGATTAGTATGGTTACCTTGAGCAGGCTTTGCCCTTTCATATGATACAAAGTTTCAGTTTCTACCACCCATTGCTTAGTTTTTATGCATGTTTAAAGTGGCATGATAGCTTATAAAAACGTGGATCCTTTGTTTCAATGGCCAATTTGAAGGCATTTAGGAACTTTTGTTGACAACAGAATAGCACAGTCACATTTAAACAGTCCTTTTTCTTCCAATTGATGCAAGGTATCAGTTATCAGTTTTTTGTTTTAATTTCTGATAATTTAAAGTTGCACCATTGCTTAACGAGTGATCTCTCTCATATATTTTTCTCACTGCCCCCTTCTATCTCTCTCTCTTCTCCTCATCTCCTCTTTTCTAGACAGTCTATTTCTAATCTGTAGTTCTTAACAAGTTGCATCTTCCAATCCAGCTATTATCTATTTCTTACATTATGTTATGCAGTCGTACTGGAATAATATAGATGTTAATTGACTTAAATTGCAGAGCTTTCACAAGACAAGAATGGAGGACAGGAAAGAAAACACAGAGAATAATTAAGAAATTCTGCAGAGTTTGTACAAATCGAGTGCAGTCTTGGGCACAAGAACAGACCTAGAGGCAGGCAAAGAATGTTCTTTATTGAAAACTTCAATTCGGAAGGATGTTTCACAAGAGTCAGATTATTACTCCAGAGTCATCTGCTTGAAATGATTAGGAAATATTGTAGCTATTACCACATAGTCAACATTGATAGCATACATCCTAAATTCCATATTCTTGAAGCCCACTGTCTTCCATGGATGAGATTTTACAGAGTATGGCTTGATTTTCATGGTGATCAAGGAAGAGAACAGCTGCATCAAACAATAAACTCTTTAGAACACCATACAAGAATCATGCTTCATTCAAGACGCAGACTACATACAATGGTGTGCAGACATTTGACTCAAATCAGACCTGACTTCCTGGAAGAGGGAAATTTAATCCTTGTCAGTGTTTTTATTTGATGGCCTGACCCTAGCCGAGGTTTCCGCTGAAGCTCTCATTGCGAGGCTCCTCGAGTAATGCCCTGGTCTTTGCCGAGAATGGGATAAATTTGTCACAGAACCAAAGATGAGGATTATTTTTCTCATTTATTAGCCTATGAATACATCATTATTTTGAATCATTACTCTAGATTTTATCATGTCTTCACATTTCTTAATGTCGGCAGGCAGCTGTGACACCTATAAATACTACTGCATCTGCGAATTTGCACTTGTGCCTGTATTTACAAAGCAAACTATGAGACTCAATGATTCGTGTGATATAACATTGCGGTTGTAATATGTACAGTATTTACATGCTCCTCCTCAATAGGCAGATAGAGAGGAAGACAGATGGACAGAAAGTTTATGTGTGTATAATGCATTGTCACTGTAAGTAGTTGTAAATGAAAATACACAGCACTTTAAAATGTTCTGTGAAGACATCACTCATACTCATTAAATCACATTATGTGCAGAATTTATGCAGTTTTTATCTGCAAACCCTTTTAACTGTGGAACTATCATCAAGAATTAAGGTCTATATAGTACACTACTGATAAGAAGGTGAATCAGTAAATGCTGCTGTAAACAGGTGTGATGACTACTGTGATATAAGTGCCTGTTATTTAATCACCTCGAATGGTACATATTTGAGATTTGGTAGATAGATAAATGAAGGTCTGGAGTTTATGAAGGTAGAATTCAGTTTTTCAGGAAAACTCTTAAAGTATCGTTTTTTAAGTCAAATATGCAAAAATCACTACATTTAAAAAAAAATATGTATCCTTCTTTTGAATGAAAATAATTACCCTTTTTGATGGTCTGTTGTGTATTTAAAGGACATGTCTTAAAAATCAAAGGTTTACTCTTTTTATACACACCTTGTGGACTTTTGTACCTTGTTTGGTTTCGAAGATATTTGAATGTAAAAATGTGAAATATTATGGAATTTTTGATGCTGGAGACAAATTTCGGCCCAGTGTGCAACAGAGCGAAACGAAATCCCATTAAGCAAGGGGACCGTCTCCCATCTATTGAGATGGCTGTAACCTGATGCCACAAGGGATACGCCTACTAAGTTGAGGTTAGGAAGGCACTGTGTCAGTGCCCTAATGTTGTGTTTAGTATTTGAATTCAGCTTGCGCTAACCCGGGTCGTTTGAAAGGTGTTGGAAAGGGTCTCGACACGGTTTCTTTTCCCCAGCCCGTCGAGCCTCGTTTATGAAGAGATCGTGATGGTGACGAGAAAGCTCCGCTGGTGCAGTCATTAAAACACGCTCAAGTGCATCACCTTACAATAGCCAGATGGGCAAAGTATGCCGTTTTGGTCCAATCGCGGGGACCAAACGCCACATTGATTTTTAGATACTTCAACATGTCTAGTTAAGGATTTGAGGTGATAGCAATCTGAAATGAGTAGCTTTTCATGAGAAATTAGGAATTAATTAGACCCACCCTAAATTAAAGGAACAGGGATAGCTATCTGCTTCACAGCCTTAAAAATCCGCAATATTTTTTCATAAATTTTCAACCCCTTACACGTTTTCTTCACCCGAGCGCTTCCGAGAAAATGCAGCTTGAAAGTCGGGATTTTCACACCTCCCGGTCATCGCGGGAATAAAGCGTGACGTCATAAAGCGAGAGGCGAGCTAATAGTCGTTGTGCGAAGAGAATTATCCACATGCAATAACTTTCCTTGGTGCTAAATTTTATGCCTTTTTTTCATATATGATCATTAAGTCTTTTGTTGAAGGCTGTGAACAAGTGCCTGACTTTGATTGCAATGCTGTAATCTTAGAAAAAGCAGGATGAATATTGGATAAAAGAAGCATCTGTCTGGGCACTGAGTGAGTCTCTTTATTAATGTATGCACAGCCTATGTTATGGTTGTCTGGGCCGTTTTCCTCCATGTATTGTTTAATGAGCTCTCATTGGTGTACGGTTATGACATTCTCTATCATTTGCCTGAGGGGCACATAGGTTGTTAAGATGTTGCACAGCAGGATAGAATTTGATTGACAGCTAACTATTGTCTCAGGCAGTGTTTTCTGCGCTTAGGGGCGGTGTTAGTTACATCACTAGTCATAAATCAGTGAACATGCGTCGAAGAGCCGGTCAAACAGCTGGCATATCGACGTGAAAATAGTTTGACACTCTTATGTTGGCCAGAGATGACCACGGGAATAATTTGGAGAATACTTGTGAAATCTTTGGAAAGAAAGAACTGGTCTCCACTATCAAAGAGAAAAATGAAAAGGGCCATAGCAGTTAGCATGGATATGCCACGTTGAGCATAGCAACAGTTACGAGATGGGGAGGGGGAGGGAAGGGATAGATGGGTGGGCACAATTAC
>JAWQUT010000073.1:1355287-1367429 GCA_033807755.1 Ellobium chinense
CCCCCCAAAGCGCGTGGTCCCCAATGTCCAAGTGTCAATAGCACCGATAGCCAAGATTTTGCTCTCTTCACTCTATTAAAAAGTCCTTGTTTTTCTGAGATCGATGCTGTCGTTGGAGGAATATATAGGGAGACGAACTGAAAAATTCCCGGATAAGATTTTTCGTTTGGGGACAACAACAATTTTTTAAAAAAGGGGTTTGGTTTTTTTTTTTTGGGGGNGGGGGAACGTTAAGGTAAAAATGCGTGAAGATCGGCGGTGATGTCGTTGCACTAATAATATATTACTCTAACGACGGCACCGTTAGCCAAGATTTGCTCTCTTCGTCCCATGAAAAAGCCATTGTTTTTCTGAGATCGGTGCTGTCGTTGGAGTAATATATAGGGAGACGAAATGAAAAATTCCCGGGTAAGAGTAGTGTCTGAAACAGAGAAAAGGGTTTTTCTTTTGGGGACAACAATAACAAACAAAAGGGGCTTGGTTTTTTGGGGGGAAAGTTTAAGTAAAGATGCGTGAAGATTGGCGGTGCTGTCGTTGGACTAATATATTACTCTAACGACGGCACCGATAGCTAGCACTAGTATATAGGGTGACTGGGACAGATGACTAAATGAATTGCATTATTGGGAAAGATGCGTGAAGAACGGAGATACATGATAGAAGTGAATAAGATCTCAGATCTGCCCAACCCTGGTTCTAGGGAGTACCTTTGTTGCAAAAGTTTACAATGCAGGACATCTTAACATCTTCGAAGAACTGGAAAAAAAAATCCAAAAGCCGCTTGAAATACTACTTACGGGTAGTAGTCCTTTTCAGTATTTTTTTCATTTTATTCACCATAAAGCCAGACCGAAAATCAGAAGTAAAGTTTTTGAGAAGTGCATGTCAAAGTTGATGGTGTAATAATTTGGCATGTTTTGCCATTGTCCCAGTAACAGTGTGTAAAAATTACACAGGATTATCTCCTGGGTTGGGCAGATCTGAGATCATATGAACTCAGATTGTAAACTTTAGATCAGTTCACGTGAACTTGATCTGAGCTAAACCACTATTTTAGATGAACTGGTCTTGATCTGAACTTTACTGATTTTGGTGGTTTGATCTAGCTTGATCTGATCTATAATTTTCCACTACCTTTCAGTTCAGCTCACAACTTCGGTTCGTTTGTTTTTTTTTCGAAGAACGAGTGAAGACAGGGCGGTTTTAAAGGGGAAGGCGGTGTCAGTCAAACATCGACATTTCAACTTTTCGCCTTTGTGTGTGAAGCCGTAGGGAGTTATTCCGATGAGTGACTGCAATTAAAAATTTGTTCCGATGAGCGACTATTAAACTGTTCTAATGAGCGACCGTAGATCTTTTGATGTTTCTCTCGCCGCCTAATATGGTAAGTATCGATACTAGTTTGTGAACCAGACCAAAAAGATATATGTACGAGTATGGTGAAAGCATGAGAACACTTAACCGGTAGTGGGATTGATTTGAGAGGAGTGTTAACATTTTTTTGCCACCGGAGGAAGTCGGGCACTGTTTTGCTTTTACAATTATGGAAACTGCTCCAACCAGCGACGCCTGCCATACATTTGCAGACTACATACTATCCAATTACATTGAAGTGGGCTCTAAATTTCCCCCAGAACTGTGGTGCAATCAAGAGTCAGCAGGTCGAATAACAAACAATTGCGAGAGTTTTCACAAACATTTTGGAGACAATTTCATCCGAACATCTTTGTCTTTGTGGAGAAATTGGAACTGGAGGTCAGAAAAAGTGATCTGAAGATGAAAACAGCTTCACAGCAATCAATCACAAAACGACGGAAAGATAAACAGCGAGAAGACAAAAGGGGAGGATATCATTAAGGCCTACAAGACGAAAAAATGTCTCAGCGTGAATTTTTAAAGAAAATTAGTTTTAAAATGTTACCAGCGTCCCAGCAAACCCACTTCTACTATCTTCGGATTTTAAACATAACTCTTCGGACTTTAGCTTCAATTCTCCTGATTTTACAAGTGCCGGTTCTGCTTATTTTTTTAATGCGGCAGTGAACAGTCCCAAGCCTGTTCAGTACACGAGCTATGAATTAACTTTCAGCTAGTGTATAACGCCGAGGGAAAATGTTTATTGAGTACATACTCTCGGGAGGTAATGTTCCTACATATTATTTCACAAACATAGATACTTTAAAAACACTTCGATTACTTGTCCACCGCAGTCTATCTCTTTCTCTCTGAACTGCATTAAGAAATGACAAGTGAATGGGCAGTTATTTCTTGTCCGATATACGCCTTGTTTAGACTTTTATCTTCACCACTTTGACAAAGGTACTGATGTTTTTACCTAGATAGACAACTGAACACACTTTTTGTGTTCTTTCATCGACTTCATCTGTCATCTAATTTTCTATTCTGATGACCTGAACTGAGCTAGATCTGATCTTAACCAAATTCAAGGTGAACTGAACTGATCTGAAAAATACACAAGTTTACTAGAGCTGATCTAAACTTGATAAGGGCATTTTTGCACTTAGTGAACTGATCTTGATCTGAACTGACTTTCTGAGTGAATTTGCCCAACCCTGATTATCTCTAAAACTCTCAGAATAAATAACATATGACATCGGCTTATTACGTTTGGTGGTCGAGTTAGGTGGGTCGATCTAGATCTGTGTCTGCAGTAGCAACTCCATGATCTGCCTGCATCTTAATCTACAAGATCAGTAGAGACAGAAAGGACAAAAATAAATCAGTAGGTCAAAACAGGATTACCTTCAAACACTTGAACTGATCACTGTTCATAGAAATGTGCAGAATGCTCCATTTGCTGGGCCTGTTTGCGAAAAATACTGGCTATAAGACCTTCCCGTCGACGCCTCGATCGCATCACGCGACCCCTTTCTTATAAAACCATCTTATAAAACCAGTGTTGCCACTCGTAGGGATTTTTCCCTACGGTAAGGGAAAATGGCGTTTCGTAGGGGGTAGGGGAACCCTACGGGGAAAACTGTCAAATGTAGGGGAAAGTAGGGGAGAACGACATTTTTAAACGATCCGTTAAAAAAAAAATTAACAACACTAATTAGTTTTGATTTTAATTTCTCTTATTTCTAACTGCTGACAACTACCTTTCGCAGCACAGTCGAATGTGGAATCAAATCTTTTAGCAAAGGGGCGACAATCATGTTCACTTGTAACAAGTTGGATCCAACCTAATTTCAATTTGGCTATTGATGATTATTTTGGGGGAAGGGGAAGGGGGCATGTTTTAAATTTCTCCTCGGTTTGACATTCCATCGGAAATAAACTGGCACTCATTCCTGCGCCTGTTTTTCCCGGCATTTTCTGATGGTTGATAGGCTATCCTGGATCTAGTTAGTGCTTTCAAAACCTTTCTTGATCAGATTATTTGAGCAATATGCCAAAGGTGGGTAAGGAAGCATCTTACAGGGTTCAGATGTATTGGAAAGAGTGGGAGAAGGAAAGCTGGGCTTCGGGCTGGCTGACAATGGGTAAATCATTGCACGGAGACTGCATTGTTGAGAATCACAAGTGATCTCCTAAATGCTGCTGATGAAGGAATGGTTTCCATTCTTTCATTGCTAGACCTGTCAGCTGCATTTGACACTCTAGACCATGATATTATGCTTAAGCGATTGTGTGATTCTTTTGGTTTGTCTGATACAGTTTTGAAATGGTTTGCATCCTATTTGTCTCAGCGCACCCAATCTGTGGTCATTGGTAACCACCAATCTGAAAAGAACCTGTTAAAATTCGGAGTCCCCCAGGGTTCCGTATTAGGGCCTCTCCTCTACACAATGTACACCCAACCCTTAGGTGATGTTTTAAGGAAGCAATCCATGCAATTCCATATGTACGCAGATGACACTCAGTTATATAAGTCTGCTTTTATGAATGAATTACCATCTCTTGTAGATCAAGTACAAAAGTCTATAGAAATTGTAAAAGCTTGGATGACAACCAACAAACTTAAGATGAATGACGGAAAAACTGAAGTTATTCTATGTGCAACTGATTTCAAAATGAAGTCTCTTGATTGTGATCATATTCGTATAGGTGGTGAGACAGTCAACTTCGGCCATTCAGCTAAAAACTTGGGAGTATTTTTTGATAATACCCTTTCTTTTGATGATCATATTAATCACCTCACTAAAGTCTTATACCTCCAAATTAGACAAATTGGCCAAATAAGACCATATTTAACAAAAACTTTAGTCTCTGCATTTATTCTTTCTCAACTAGATTATTGCAATTCCTTACTAGCGGGTCTGCCGAAGGAAAAAGTTAACAAATTGCAGAGAATCCAAAACAGTGTTGCTCGTTTGGTTTTGAAAAGAAGAAAACAAGAACACATAACACCTATGCTAAAAGAACTCCACTGGTTACCTGTGAAAGCACGAATTGACTATAAACTGGCCACCTTTTGCTACCGTGGATTATACACTGCCTTCCCATCATAGCTAGTCTAGCTGAGCTATTAAAACCATACATTCCATCAAAAGAGCTCAGGTCAAACAACTTAAATCTTCTGAGTATTCCACGTATCAATTTAAAAAACATTTGGGGAACGAGCTTTCACTCATTCTGCACCATCTATATGGAATGAGCTCCCTGAAGAAATTAAAGCAAAAAAGACTCTTCAAAGCTTTCAAACAGATTTAAAAACATTTCTGTTCAGGAAGTACATGTACCTGAATGACTGTGGTTGATTGTCAACTTAACTTTACTGTTCATATGTAGTATCTTTATCATGTTTTATATTGTCAGATACTGTTACGTATGCAGGGGTGTAAAAGTGTGATTGTAAAGCGCCAAGGGCCCACCAAGTGGGGAATTGGCGCTATATAAATGAACTTTATTATTATTATTATTATTATTATTAAAAGTTCTGCCAGAGCCTATTGCACAAGGTGCGACAAATATATCTTTGCTGGCAAGTCACACACTAAAGCAGCATCCCATATCAAGGTGTCAAAGGATGTCATCTCATCCAAGCCTTTGGATACGACATTTGTCAGTTCAAAGAGCACGCACACATTTGTGCTGAACTAAACACAGTCGCGCTTTTAGCACGCACGCACGCACGAACTTTTTTGAGGCATTCATGCCAACACTTCACTTCATTGCAGGAGATTCGAAAACTGTTACTGATATGTCTTGTGGAAGGACCAAGGGAACTTACCTCCTCACGGAATGCCTCTCTGTAAAAGCACATGAGGATTTGGTTGGTCAGCTGAGGGCATCAAATGGCTTTTCAGTCTTGTGTGATAAGGCCACTGACATCACTATGAATAAGATCTTCTGTGTCAATGTAAAGTTTATGGAAAATGACAGTTGTGATGTGGTCACTCGTCTTCCCGTGGATGAAGGTGGTGCTACGGTCTGTTTTAATCCCTAAAAGAATCTCTAGAAAAAAGATGGAATACCCTGGACAAAAGTGATTGGCTATGCATCTGATGGTGAAAACTTAATGCAAGGGTCAAAAAATTCATTTCTTACAAGAATACAAGAAGTTGCTCCTGATCTTTTCATTTTGAAATGCTACTGCCACTCATTTCATCTTGTAGCAAGCCATGCTTGTGAAGTCCTATCCAAGACAACTTGTTCATGATATTTACAACTATTTTAAGATGTCACCCAGTCGACAAAAGAGTCTTGTTGAATTTCAGCATTTTGCTGATTGCGAACCGCATAAAATATTGAAACCATGCCAGACACGCTGGCTGTCGTTGTCGCAATGTGTCAATCGCATCCTTGAGCAGTGGCCGGCTCTTGAGCTTTTAGTCACATATGAAGCCCATCAAGCAAAATGCAGCCATGCAGACAAGATTCTCAGCAATTTGAAGTCACCCTACATAAAGGCTACAGTGGAATTCACAAGTTTTGTTCTTTCCGATCTCGTTGATCTGAACACACTGTTCCAGTCAGATGAGTTTAAACTTCATCGGCTGCTACCAGAAATTCAACGTGTGGTGCGACTATTTTGTCAAAGTTTTATGAAAAAAGTCCCAGCATCGGCCCAGTTGCAGTCTCTTGACCTCAGTGACGAAACCTTGTGGCTTGCTGTTGAGAATGTTGAGCTAGGTGTGCTAGCTCATGAAACAGTGACCCTTCTCAAGCCGCATTAACAAGAAAGCTTTCTGGCACGTTGTCGGGACTGGTACAGAGAGGCGGTGAAGCAAATACTCAGTCGTGTTGATGTATCCAGTCCAGTGACTGCAGCTCTGTAGGATGTTGACCACAGAAACATACTGAGCAGCAAAGCGTCTCTTTCGTCAGCATCAATTCTTTGCAGAAATCTACCATGCATGCAGCATGAAACCAACCTTCAGGTGATTGACGCTCAATGGAAGTCACTTTTGATAGATGAAGAGATTAGGAGGGGAGGATGGGACACCACAACTATTCACGAATTTTGGAAGAGCATGAAAGATATCACAGCTCACTCCACTCTGGCATTATTTATGCTGGAAGTTATGGCGCTTCCTCAAAGCACGGCGGCTGTGGAAAGAACATTCTCAAAAATAAACAACAAAACTGCGAAATAGATTGTCTGTAAGAACAACTGAAGCAATCGTCAAAGTGTCTGAAAAGTTCCCCTCAAATTTTAAAGTTGATGACCGTCTCATCCAGCTGCATGAGATAGCAAGGAGAGTGTACATGGACAAATATTCAGAAAACGAAAGAAATATTCTAGAAACGACATATCTTGATGAATAGGCTGGGCATTCCTCTTGAATTAATATCCTCAAGTACATCGTTGATTAATTGTGTGCAAAAGATGACATTTTTATAATGATGACAGCATGGCTATATCACTGGCGATTGGACTTCAATGCGACTGTAGAAAGTGAACTCGAACCATATATTTCTTCTCAAGATAATGGAGGAGTAATGTATGTCTTCAGCACACAGACAAGAGCAGCACAGGGTAGGTAACTTTCCATTCTTTATAGTGAGAAATGTGATAATATAGCAACTTGAGGCGTAGGGGAATGTAGTAGTCTACCAGCCAAGATCGGTTTATAACAAAAGGACGGCATCACTCTGTTAGAAGCAATCTAACGACGTGAATCGAGAGTCTATGATGTGCTGTTTCAGATTTACCCGGATGCCCTAGTCCATTTTAAGTTTCAAGGTCACAGTTCACGGTCAAAGGTCAAAAGGTCAAAAATCACAGAGCTCACCCTTGTGTTTCAATTTTTCATGCTCTTCAGGAATACAGCGTTACATTTGGTCAATACCTTAAACTTGAGAGTAAAATGGATGTTATAAGATCATTTTTTATATAGCTTATATAGGAAAATATTTTCTTTTACATGGCTTTTTGAGAAATCGTGGTAAGGTTAGATCAGGAGGTAAAAATGCGCTGTAAACCTATACATGCATTGAAAAATGACTTGATGAGTCGATATTCACTTTTCAGTTTCAAGGTCACGACTCAAGGTCAAGGTCAAAAGGTCAAAAATCACAATATTAATTTATTTGTTTCAATTTTTTATGCTCTTCAGGAATACAGAGTTACTATTGGTCAATATCTTGAACTTGTGAGTGAAATGGCTGTTATAAGATCATTTTTTATATAGCTTATATAGGAAAATATTTTCTTTTACGTCGCTTTTTGAGAAATCGTGGTATGGTTAGGTGGAGAGGTGAAAATGCGCTGTAAACTTACTTGTGCGTTGGAAAATTATTTAATGAGTCGATTTTCACGTTTTATGACTCAATTAAGGTGAAAGGTCGAAAGATCAAAAACATGGAAGCCAATATAGTGGCTTCATTTTATTTACACTCTTCAGGAGTGTACATGTATTTTCCCTCAAGAGTTTAAATCGATGCGTGAAGTTGGTATGTAAATTTATTTTTCATATAGCGCGTGTAGGTAAATATTTTCTTTTAAGTGGCTTTTCCATATATTTTGGTAGATATCCAAAGTTTGTTTGGGAGGTGAAACGCCTGTTGTGAGTCTAAGTCTAAATCGAAAAATGTCACAGTGAATCGATATCCCGGTGATATTCCTTTATTTTGTTTTAGCCTCTTTGTCACTTGTCAAGATTAAAGTTTATCCTCAGTTCAACTTATTTTTTGAAATAGTATTCTAACATCATCATTACACAGCGCCTTATGGGTGTTAATACGCAAAACCTCAAGATCGACTTGAGGGACCGTTATTTTTTGGTTTTGAGTTTCAATCAGATGTGCCCACCCTGCCCGTCTGCCGTGGTAAGATACTGGGTTTGTTTCCTTCTTAGACCTGGTCTCTATCATTGTATGCTTCAGGTCACGAAATCTAGTACCTTTAGTAACTATTGTACTTCCATTTTCAGAGATAGCTGTGTATTCTCCATGACGAAAAACGCTCTAACAGACTTCGAGCTGGACTCTTCAATGCCTGGCATCTGGGGTATTGTTCTGGACCCCCCATAAATACTTTTCTCCTTTGGAAATGTATAAAGGTTGTAACCGGTCAATAATAGTTGTCATCTTGTCATAGGTATCGGGACTGGCGTAGGATTTGGAAGCAGTTCCGCTATTTTATTTTTTTTTTACCCCGTGTTGAAGCTTTCCATTGACCCGGTCGTGCAGCCTCGAAGCTAGCCAAGCAGAGTATTTCCCTCCTCTGTCTAGGACTGTCACTTTCCTATTAAGTTTATGATCTCTTAGGAGTTAGTTTCATAAGGGCAATGTGACCTCACTCTTTTGCCTCTTCGAATAGGTGACTGGGTGAAGTTTGAAAGTGCTCAGAGTCTTGCAATGTACAATATTTTGTTTATGTTGGAACGCTAACTGTTAAGTGTTGACATGGCTAGTGTTGTTTGTCTATAATATTGCACTATTTGCACATCATGAAACGTGTGTTTCCCATCAATAGCAAGTCTTCTCTGAATTTGATTTGTCCAGTTTGTCGCACCATAATCGCACAAAGCGCAAAGGGATCCTACATTATGGTATCTGATCCTGACGTCTAGTCCATTCCCACTTAATGGACACTGAAGAATCCAACAAGACTTTCATATCATGTCCGGATTTGGTTTTCTTAAGCGTTTGGCATGATATACCTATAGTAAAGGAATGTGTTCTGTTTCATTCGCTTCTCTCTTCAGCCTCGATGTAGTCGTTACCACATACTGAAGAGACCTTTAAAAAAGAAATAATAATGACTGTGTTAAATTAACCTGTTAGCATATTCCATAACTGGCAGGGATCTGCATGAATCGGCATTGTTTAGGTCTGTCTTTTTCTTCAGAGCTTTCCTGGCGAAATAAAAGTTCTCTTTTGGGTGATATGTTGTTCGTCCACAGGTATTTTCATTGAATGTGCAGTTATGTATTTTTTTCTTTTCACCTGGAAAAACTGAGAAACGACGCTGAACAAATCTTGCTTTTGTAGTCCAGTCCAGCCTTGAACTATTCCTTGGATAAAAGGTTTTGTAGCCACGAAATGTACCTTTGACGCAGGCAAAAACCAGCATCATGCACCTTACGGGATGACAGTATTATTTACAGTACAGAAGACATGATGCTTTTGTAGGATTTTTTCTGTGGGATGTTGTAGGATTTTTCTGTGGGATGTTGTATGATTTTCTGTGGGATGTTGTCTTTCTCATTCAAAATTGCAGCGACATTTTGATAGAGGTTAATCCAACATTCAATGGAAGAGACTGCTACAGTTCAATCGCATAATGACGTCTGTTTCACCTGATTTATCATTATCATTACTGATACTATTAATAATCTTAAAGTAATTTATAATGTTATTTGAAATTCCCAAGTTGTCTCGTACACTGGAAATTAACTGGAAATCAGTCTATTATCAGTTCCCTGTTGTAATTGTCAACAACACACACATAAATGGTAAAAGTAATTTGTAAACCCCGTTTTGTTACGTTTCAGTAACATGAGGTATGAAGACGTCTTGGTCACAAAGAGACCAAAAATGCACACTTTGGCTTTCCATACTTTTTTTTTTCCTCTGGGTGCCATCTAGTTGTAGAAAGTTGTCAGTTTACTAGAGGTATTGTTAACCGCATTGAATAGCCGATTACAACCCTATTTTTTTTTTCACCCTCCACCACCCCAACCCGGAAAAAATAAATTTGTGTCTTTATTAGATAGTAAATTATGGTGTAGTCGCGGTTGGCAGTATCTGTGGTTTTCTCTCTCCCCCTTTGTTTTCCTCCTTTTTTCCCCTGTATGGATATAGCATTCACAGTAGTGAACAGTTTCTTATAACAGTGTATGAAAAACCACTAGATCTAACAATTGATGAAATATATTCTCATCAAAATAATTTTCGGGAAGGCCTATAGTCTCCAATAATAGGTCCGTAGATATTTCCTATAGGCCCGTAGAAATTAGCACAAACAAAAAAAAAATGTAGTTTAGGGCAAGAAAATGAAATGCGAATTCTTATTACAAGGAATGAAACAGCGAAGAATAGAGGCGTTATACAGTCATGAGTACATCAATTATCACACCAATTACCCAGTCCCACCTCTTCTGATAACATTTACCCTGCCTTTCCCCCACGTTAAAGAGTATCGCGGGGTCAAATGGCCAAAAAAAGGCAATAAATTTGCTTCGCTGACAGGTACCGCGATGCGCTCTGCAGCTTCCCGAAGACTCCTATTGTGTAACGGAGAAAGTATGGAATACCATTTGCATCGGGCTAAAATTACGCAAATTTCCAACTTTAAACGCTAATTACAGCTTTATTATCCATATTTGAAGAGGGCATCCGGGTGCATCGGATTCTACTCATTCTGCGCTTTCGATCCATGTAAGATGCTTGCTTCTAACATTCTGATGCCGTCCTTTTGTTTTAGAGACGACTTTTCGGATTTGGCTGGCAGACTATAGGGGGAAAAATCGCATCGCTGTAGAGGAAAAGCATCAGTCCCCAGTGGCAACACTGTATACAATGCCGACTTGTCCGAGGACAATGTAAGAAATAGGACATCATATGATCGTAGCAATGTATCTTGGTCACGCTATGTGACGAGGATAAACACCTCTAAATATACAGAGATTTGGGCCTCTCGGTCCTTGGGTATGTTTTTAACTCCGTCATGATCGTCTCGCTCGTCTCAGACAGCCAATGAGCATGTCTTGTGGCGACTTCAAATAACTGGAATAGAAACTTTACCACTCCCTTATGATTACACTGCAAGTAGCTGCATGTCATTGACAACCCTAATGACACACCCTGAAGACGGGGAACCTATTTTGATCACTGATGACGTCAAGGACAACTTGTTTTGAGCACTGTAGAATGTAGGAAAATTAACTTGTTTTGAGCCCTTAGTATTTTACTATATATCCTTAGTATACTCGTCGATTGACAGTCGATGTACTAATAGACAAGATATCGATATCGATGTAATTGATTGGTTTAGCTGATTAAAATCGCTTGAATATTTCCTGTCGTTAAGGGACACTTCTATGTAAATAATATACGCGTAAACGCTGGTACTACTCGTGACATTGGGGACTGATTATAACAGTTTATGAACACTGTTTTGTTAACATGAAAAGTAATCTCTACTTTTCTTGATTCAAAATAGAACAAATCGCAAAAATTCAATAACAAATGTTTATTAATAACATTATTTTTCTATAACCCTTTCAAGACGTTATAAACGTAATTTGATAATCAAGTAGATGCCTATGTTACCAGTTCATTGACATTATCTGTAAAAACGTGACAGGTAGAAAGTGTTAAGGTTAGACACGCGCAAATATTTTTACTATATCCTACTACTAACGACTTTCTGCTCTCAGCTCACTCCTAATTTTCGTTGCCCATTCCCACTCACAAATATTTCAGATGAGCATCACAGACACACAAGGGACTGTGTTTGAACTGGGGTTGACAAGTAAACTTTTGGACCACCGGCTCTAGTTTGAACCCACCCCCATGAAAACCCAGTTGGGACCTCACACTACATCAGGGGAGGCAGGGTTACCTATTTGCATGCCCTGTCTCTTCCTGACCTCTGACCCCAAATAGTGCAGCTGTAATTTAATCTATACTGGTCATGAAAGCAACAAATGCCTTAGGACAGGCAAAAGCTCTGTGTACTGGGCTCCTGGCCGCAAGGAAAAAAATATTTCAAAATTTATTCGACAGG
>JAWQUT010000073.1:1367602-1389897 GCA_033807755.1 Ellobium chinense
AAAAAGTGGGGGGAGTGGGATGGGAATGCAGTCTGCGTAGAGGATAATCAAATTTTTCTCTCAGATTACTGACCTCTAGTTTTTAATGGTTTTTCTATTAATGTTTCCTTCGAATGCAATACACTGTGCGTATGGGGCTGGAGAATCTGCGAGACGAGTACCGGGTCACAGATTAGTACTGCAAAAAACTTAAGTAGTGTTGACAAGATTGTATGCCAACGCTTGTAAATGGTACGCAAGTGTAATACATGTAAAACGATGAAGGTATTTGAACATTTTTTAGAAAGCACTTAGCATTAGTAAAATTGTATTAGATGGAAACTATATAATGAATGTATAATGGCTATTATGAACTGGTAATCTCAGATTCATAGATTACATGGACGCTACGCCCCTGCATGTTATCAATTCTAAATTTCACTGAAACTTAAAAACTCTCTCTTGAAAAAAATAGCAAATTTCGCTTACGCTCTTTCGTTAGATGCGTGACGCTTTCTTAATCAGTTGCGACAAAGTTTTACAGAAATAAAATGCCACTACAGATATTGCGACAACGTATCGTCCTGCCTTGACCAGAACAAAGGATGCAAAACTTTGAAAATATCCGACATCACGAAGGGGTTAATCGCAACCCAAACTCACCTTGAAAGAGTTCCACGACAATACCAAACGGACATACGATATCTGTAAAACTGATGTGACGAACACTTACAATTTAACAATAATTGTGTAGGCTACTTGATTACATGGTATATAAAATTTTTAGTATGGGGGTGGGTCCAGAAGTCATTAGCCCGATTTTGAAGTGATTAAGCTAGAGATCTGAATTTCACCACGATGTCAACTAGTCATCAACACACTATGCTTGCGAAAAAGAATGACAAAATAAATGCAGAGTTTCTCATAGCTCTAACTTACGGAATGTGACCTATGGAAAGCAACATTATTTGCAGTTAATCATTTTCAAGACTTTTTCTGATGCGCTTTCTGTCATCCAGTTCCTCTTTTAAAAGTCCACAATAAATTCACATTGCTATGGAATCAGTCTTGATGTTTGCCTTTCATTTACAATCATCAGAAGAATACTGATGACGACAATTCAAACATAGCCATTAAAAGCAGTGAAGATCTTTTGAGAACTGGTTGATCTCTTCATGATATAAATCATGAAACGTTACAAAACTTTCAAACGTCATAAACAAAGATCGAAAATGGCTGTAGAAATGATTGTTTAGACGCTATTGTTGAGAAAAACGTTATTTTTTCACAAATATGAAAAAAGACTTTTACAAGAGCGAGGTTTGTCTTCTCAGATCCTGTGAATTTTCACACATAAGCAAGGTATGAGCGTGGATGAACTTCACTCATTATCAATAATCATAATAATAATAATAATAATAGTAATAATAATAATAATAATAATAATAATAATATTAATAATAATAATAATATTAATAATAATAATATTATTAATAATAATAATAATATTAATAATAATGCCTTTTATACATCCCATATATAGGCAAATACCCTTTAACTCAACCTCACACTTCTATTACCTCCAGCAGGCCTGATCATTCTATGACTTTCTCAACTCACCAGGGAGCATACAGTGTTGCTCCCGTTGATCACTAGCAGTTCGACATTATCCTCCACTTCTCATAGCCAGGTACCCATTTTACAGGCAGGTGGAATGAGGAAAATATTGAAATGCTCTCCTAAGGCACAGAACGATCGTGATCAGGAATCGAACCCACCGCCCTCTAATCTTGAGTCCAGCGCCATAACCATTTGGCCATGCTACTCCATAAAGATCGATAGTTAACAGCGAAGTGAGTGAACGCTTTTGCCCATTTATCATAGACCAACGACTTTTAAACCCACCCACCCACGTACATTACTATAAATGCTTATCTTCTTTTTCCTTCTCAAGTTGCTTTGTTTTTATAAACATACATGTACAACATCATGTCTGCACTGTTGTTATATATATATAATTATATACACAGATTTATACAACGATATATACTCTGTTCCTATATTTTCCCAGTGCACAAGGATGATTTTGATATAAATACAACAGTTATCAACATGAATAGATTGTATGGAATATCACAGAAGAGGGAACCGTAGCTATAGTGCTTTTGGGTCAGTGATGATAAATGCCTATGTTGGTGATGACCAGAGTAGTGGTGATGATGATGATGATGATGAGGAGGAAGAGGAGGAGGAGGAGAATGAAAATGATAATGATGACGATTACCACCACCCTATGGAGACTAATAGTGATGATGATGATGAGAACCTAACATTGATGATGGTGGTGGTGATGGTGATGATGACGATGATAGTAAAAATGATGATGACGAAGACAGTGACCAAACTTAAGATAATAAAGATGATGATGATGACAGCAGTAATAACGATCATAATGATGGGCATCCGAGCGACATTCGGGAAGTCTCAGGTTTAATTATTAGTGAAACCTCCCCCCTCCTTTTTTTTAAAATCGTTTTTCTTTCTTCTTCTTTCTTCTTTGTTTCTTTGATTTGATGTACTTATTCATGTTTAATTTAGATCCACTTTTCTCTGGTATTCTGTATTTCCTTGTTCAAGGGGTCTCTTTCTTAATCAATAATGATGATGCAAATGATGATAATGAAGAAATTTATGATGAAGAAATTGAAAATTCGTTTACGCAAGTACGAGCGTAAGTACGTGTGTATGTGTAAGTGTGGCCTTGTCTGTGTCTTTCTGTATACCGTTGCTTTAAATAACTCAGACAATGAACTTATCTCATTCTCAAGCCCTTTCACTGCGTCCTTCAGTTGCTCTATTTCTGTTTCTATTTCTGGCCTACAGGCTCCTATTCACTGGCTTTTCTGTGTACGTCTCTTATTTCAATCGTCAGTCTTGATAATGTGCTCAGACATGAAACGTTGACCATCCTTCTAAATAAATTCATTACATATTTTTCAAAAGTTCTGTGTCGAATCTGGATAGAGCCATATATTTAATTTCAGTGACGATGATGATGATGAAAATGATGAAAATGGTGGTGGTGGTGTGATGGTGGTGGTGGTGGTGATGATGATGTTGATGATGACGACGAGGACGGCGACAACGATGATGACAATAACGATGGTGACAATTATAACGATATCACAGTAGCATCCCTCCCCACTACCAGTGAGGGAGTGCCCATTTCTTAAGCCTGGGGTAACCGGAAGAATCGCTAAAGCCGTCGATGGGTGGTTCCTGCAGCTCTACTCGTGGTTGTTGCCGTGGTCGGTGTGCACTGGGCGTATGAGGCAGGTCAGGGTCGCCAGGGATATGGCTGTGGCTGATGTGGTTGGGGCTGAGGTTGTTGGCGCTGAGATTGTTGTCGTTGTTTGACCTTCCAGAGCCAAAGGCGTGGCGTGAGACACCTTGAAAGGGTAAAGGTAGACACACATTTTAAAAAATAATTTTCCGTTTCCAGTACTTTTTCTCTCTGAAAATTATCTATAGCGCCCACCGAGTCTGTTTCGTGAAGAACGAGCATAGTTCTGTTACCACGCGCGTGTGTAAAATGACGCAGTAAGATGAGGTGGAGTGACCGGGATTTGGGCCTTTATGAATAGAATTAAATATTTCCCCTTTCCGAACAGCAGCAGCGGTTTGTGGCAAAAATGATGACTTCACTTAAGTTCCAGCAACTATAGACACCTAAGGATAATGCATTTTTAACGCCTCAGCATGATTTTGTTTGACACATCTGTTGCTTACAATGGAATTAAAAGATTCATACCCGACGTATTATCACCTGTCCGCAGAGCACTGGCTAGACAGCTTGGCCGTGTGGGTAGAACGTATTTGACGTAAGCTTATGGCCGCCACGCTCGGCCAAAAGAATTCGAACTTTGCATAATGTAATCCTGTGGGTTGTCCGGGAAAGGCAGAGACTTATATCATGTTGACAGACACTTGAAAAACTGTTTTATTGAAATAAGAGGGTTTCGTATAATTTGATATGATCTGTAGGGCGATTCAGCGTTCCTTTAAGGCTAGTACCGCACTGACATAAAACTGTTTTGTCTTGGTTTTTATATCAGATGCGAACTATGAAATTAAACAAGATCTCCCGCATTGGTGCAACCGAGACAAAACTGTCGTAGCAGTTGAGTTTGGACTCCCATTGAGCACGACAAAACTGTTTTGAGTCCGTGAGCAGAGACAGAAAACTCCTGCGTTGAGACAAAACTGTTTTGTTTCTGAACGCCTACTGTGCACAATATACTAACTGAACGCGCCACTTTCTCAGCATGGATGTTGATCCGAACTGGACAGAAAACCTCATCAGCATTGTTCAAAACGAGCCGATACTGAAAGATAAATTTCTGAAAGATTAGTGGAACAGAGGTTTAAAGATCAAAGCTTGGACCTTCATACAAAGGATAAAATTGTCCCTTTATTAATAATCCTTGGCTATTGATGGGGAGAATCCAAAATTTTCTTTTCAGGTTTTGCTTTCTTACAGCAATCACCAATGCACAAACACAAGCCATTCCTTTCACATTTAGCTCCATCTTCAGAATAGAGAACACAGAACTGAACATTTACTACACATGCCACTACCGACGATAAGTCAGTATTAAACAATTGTGTCTCATTGAGGTAGGGCTCAAAGAAAGTTAAACTCAGCGACAGAATTATCGCAAGGCAATTTTTGCTCGGTGCGGTACTAACCTAAGATAGTAAAGTTGCTTATAGGGACAAAGGTAGATATTTCCTTCACAGTTTAAAAAAAAATCCACATTCTTTTTTGAAAAGAGCAAAAAATAAAACTTGTATATTTTCCTTTCGCCTGACCATTTCTGAGAAACTACCGCTGAAATGTCGAAATGTCCACAGTACGCCGTCATTACTCGTGCTGTGTGACGACATACAACGATAAATCTAACAGACCGTTGCAGCGGACGCACGTGCAAACCTGCTAGACCAATATTGTCTGCTATCTTATCTCGCTTTTTGAGTCCTGGCGGGCTGCGCAGGGTGAAAATCCCAATTCTACTCTAGAATCCCGACATTCTAGCTGTGTGTTCTCAGAAACTGTCTGGCGAAAGGAAATATATTACGCGTTTTAAAGTTTATGAAAAATTGATGTAGACCTATTAGGCTGTGGAGCAAATAACTACTCCTGTTCCTTTAAATATCAGTTCTACCTCTCATACAATGCACTTTTCTGATTCAGGACAAACAAACCAGTATTTGCCATAATCTAGGAGTGAGGTTCGAAAGCGTCAAGGATTTTTTTATTGCTTATAGTTAACAGAAACCGAGTCTCGAAGTTGGGCGCTGGGCTCGTTTTCTTTTTCGCCACATCTAAAGCTGTTGTGAAGCTTTTCAAAAAATGTCAATTTTCCAGGGGAGGGAAGCAGCCTCAACGTCGTTTCAGTCAGCACAGAACTATGCATTTACGCAAGTTGTGGATTATTTCCATTAAAGACATTTCTCCACATGAATAGATTACTGGATAACATACAATGACATATCCGACACGCAGGTCAGAAATACTGGTAGCCCCGGCCAGTGATAGCCCTTGCAGTAAATGAGTAGTTTCCCAACCCAATTAATTATCATTATTATACTAGTATCATTATCATCATCATCATTATCATTATCATTATTATTTAAGAATTTTAAAATCGTTCTTATTATAGTTATCATTATCATTATTGTTATGATGACGATTATCATTATTATTACTATTTTGCTATACTATGCATCTGTATAGCTTTTTAAATACATATACAGCGAAACTAGCCATGGTTCTTCTATCGCCGATAATGATTTTGGAAACTGCAGTGTAGATAATCTTATTTCTGATGCAGAGTTCTGACAGATACGACCATCTTTGTGCCAGTATTTAGGCATTACCTGAAGATTCTCTGTCTGTGACAAAGTCGCTGGACCCCTTGACACTTCGTGGGTTGACAATCACGTGCACCTGCAGGTAGAGAAGGATAAGCTAATACGGGGCTTGCAGCATGAGGAACGGATCTGGAATCCACGGGGCCTNTGCTATACTATGCATCTGTATAGCTTTTTAAATACATATACAGCGAAACTAGCCATGGTTCTTCTATCGCCGATAATGATTTTGGAAACTGCAGTGTAGATAATCTTATTTCTGATGCAGAGTTCTGCCAGATACGACCATCTTTGTGCCAGTGTTTAGGCATTACCTGAAGATTCTCTGTCTGTGACAAAGTCGCTGGACCCCTTGATACTTCGTGGGTTGACAATCACGTGCACCTGCAGGTAGAGAAGGATAAGCTAATACGGGGCCTGCAGCATGAGGAACGGATCTGGAATCCACGGGGCCTATAAGATATAGTCGAGAGAGACCGAGAGGGAGAGAGAGAGAGAGGGGGGGAGGGGATAGAGAGAGAGAAGGAGAAAACGAAAATTTATAATTTAATTTCCTAAGAATTTTGCATTCCATTCTTATCGTATTAATGGTATTGCTATTTGGGGTGGGGAAGGGGAGGGTGAGGGGGTGAGAGGGAGGATGTAATTTACAAATCGCGGACGCTCGCTTTCTATCTTGCGGTAATAAATCTGGCTAAGGAAATTTAATGTCGGTAAACACAAAATCTGGCCTAGGATTCTCCATTTCACTAGACAGCTTGCAAGGATTTAATGCTAGGTCCACGGATATGCTGGGCCCTGTAGTATAAGCTACTCCTGCTAAAAGGTTAGTACAGCCCTGAAAGGGTCTGGGCAAGTGAGTACAGTCATTTTTAAACTCTCGATGTGTGTGTGTGTGTGTGTGTGTGTGTGTGTGTGTGTGTGTGTGTGTGTGTGTGTGTGTGTGTGTGTGTNGTGTGTGCGTGCGTGCGTGCGTGCGTGCGTGCGTGCGTGCGTGCGTACGTGAGTTTGGCGTTGGCAGAAGTGTGCATATAGCCCTAAACGTCGTTATGGGCCCCTTGCAGTTAGATAAAGAAAAACGTCGATATTTATTGCCAGAGCTGCTGCGAGTAAAATGACCAGAGAAGCCACGCCATGCGGTTCCTGGGCGCAGTCGTTGATTTAAGTTAATTGTTTTTTTTCCTCAGGCGGAGTGTATGTGACAGTTAAGATAAGCCAATAAACAAAATAATCTGAAACTTCAGTCTAACAAGCCCGCCTATGAACTTCATATACAACTGTTGAAGAGAGCGTCTGTCACAAAAATTACATGATCACGATATTATGACTTAGTCAACTGAATGTTTACAGTTGTCAAGTGGGCGTAATGGATAGACCAGTTTCCACTGCATTATAATTCACTTCTGTCATTCATAGTTAAATCAGAATTTGTTTTACCTCCACACCCACGCAACGTTACGAATGAGAAAGAAAAGACAGAACCACAATGTGACTCGCCCATATACAAAGGCTTAAAGAGGAGTGCTGTACTTTCCGAGTATAAAGGGGTAAATTTCAGAGTTTACGTGTCGACATAACACAATACTGCCGTTGAACAGAAAAAGAGCTTAAACGTTAAATTACCGAAAATTCATCTCCTTTTCATCTGTATAGTAGAAGGTGATCTCTATCGTTTCATCTAGGCTATTCACTCGTAGGGTTTATAATTTTCAAAATAGATAATTGTAAACATAGTTTATTCATTGGTAGATTGAGGCACCATGCGAAAGTATTTTTCGCACCTTCTGTAAATTTGTGATGCGAACATACGGTCTTTTATCGTTAAATGGCAGATTTACAATCTACCTATCTTTGTGTATCTGTATAGTAAGTTTTGTAAGCTGATAAATCCAGGGCTTTCAGCCAGGCATTAAGCTGATACTAAAATGTCATCCATTTGAATTTTTATGTAAATGTTTAATTAACCATTACTCCATGCCTGAACTTGGCGATCCCACAAGCTGTGGCTTAAGAATTAATTTCAAAATGAACTTAACAGCTAAGGTATTTATATTATCTACTGGAAAAAAAACGTGAAGCGCCAAGACAGTGACAGTATGAGGACCAACAGCCAGGGCGTCTGATCTCGTCAATACCTATGGCTTTAGATTGTCTTCGGTAACAGCAGTAATAACGTTTTTCACTTCTTTTCTCTTCGTGAAAACAACCTGTCAGGACTTAAGCAACGCAGTTATGGCCCTAATGATCTTGGATGTCGACGGCCCTCCGACTAAGTCACAGAGAATTCACAACCGTATGGCTTAATTCTCATACTTGTGGTAACTGGGCGGTCCGCAGAAGATTAGCACCGGTGAGCGGAGATAACCCGTGTAAATACGAAAGGGGGAAATACTTTATCACAACACATTAATCTAGGGTATAATTTGATACTTTATTCTCGGCATTCCCCTACCTAGAATCCTATAGATAGGTTCTGATACTATTACTTTTAATCAAAAAGCTGTTTTTTACCTGATATCTACCCCTGTTTGAGAATCTGTAACGACAACTCAGTTAAAGATATTATTGTAAGACATCAAGAACTCGAATGCTAAGGTACAAGTTTATAACCAGTTTGTGAGGCGTGGTCGAGTTTACTAGCAAAAGTTGCCGTCTTTGTAAATATATTTCAATGTGTATTGATGTTCAGTATTGGCATATGCCTCAAATAAACAAAAACTGATTAGAAACTGTCATAATGTATGTAAAGAAAATTTCTAACACGGTTCATTATCTCCTCCACTCATTCGTAGTCACAAAACTCTCCAAATCTAGGGGATATTGATACGTGGAAATGTATTGAAATGTTTGGGACTGCAGATCTCTAAGGACCATTCTGAAATAATGATACATACCACGGACCAGTGGCCGTATGCATAATCCAAACCTTTGTTAACGTATTGCGTTAAATTACGATGAGCACGACAAAATAAATGTTTTAGGAGTTTCCCGTGGTAACCGTATTGCGTTAACTAACGTTAGGATTATGCATACGGTCTCAGGTGCTGCACCTGAGAACAGCGTATTTAACATTTCAGAGAAACCCCGCCTCTACACAACAGAAGGACATCATTTATGTCATGTGGGTGTGAGAAGCCGAAACTTTCTAAGTGCATGCCAATTAAATGCTGAAAGGAAGGTGCAGAACCTCACGGTGGACAAGAGGGAAGGGAGGGGCAAGGATAGATGTTTATTGTTATGACTTTGTTACAAAACTAAAATTTCCTGTCCTACTTATTGAGGGGTCGTCTCAACGGAGTGGGATGAGTCAACTGGATTTATGAAATGGAAGGAGTTCATTATTTGTAACGAAAGGGTTTAATTCAACTCCTGGACTTTTGATTAGAAGCACACGGTGGGTTAACAGCGGAGTGAAAATAAAACGTTATTTCGGTAACTAAGCTAGGCGAACCCAATACTGTAGAGCATCGTTTCGCAGCAATATTGTTCTGCTGCAATGTTGTTTGTTTGTTATAAAAAAAAAAGTTATAAATGATTCCAGGATTGAAAATAAAAAAAAAAAACTTTCACTGGGTTGGTATTGTCTAAAAGCCAGATTTTAATTCCCAGGCGGTTCTTTGCGGTAGTTGCGAAATTATCGCTGTTGAAAGATTAGTAGGTCTGAGTCATTGCAACATTGCGCAAATCACGCTCCGCTTGTGGGAATTTCCAGGAAGAGAAGGTGATTACAACACACACACACAAAAATTGTAATGAAATTTGGCACACACAATTCCAACCGGCATTCAAACGTCTTTGCCAAATTTATAGCTAGCCATCTTGTCATTGTGTCAATCACAGAAATTCTCTGTTCTTATGCAGTTTATGGAACTGCCTGCCTTTCTATGATGTCTTTAACGTAATTGAAAATATAAATTTTGGTGGGTGGTATTGGACAGTTGTAATCAATCACTCCTTTCAAAAGGAATCAGACGGAACCAGTGCCTGATTCTAGTCACGATTCGCCACTCTCATAAACGTTTAGATCTACTTTGATCTGTTTGAAAAGAATCAAAGACAACTTTTTTACCAAAACACGAATCTTAATCCCTGTTTGAACCCAATTTATTTTATTTCTTCAACCGTTTCATTAACTTGCACAGTATACCACTGGTGCTTGTTTCAGAACGATACGTGGCTAAAACTATATGTCTTACACGTGCTTGTCCTAAGTTACCCTGATCATCGCTTGGTATGTACAGTATTTTAATCCGCAAATCGCAGATATTTTTCAATTTTGGCAGTCTTTTACTTGACGGTAAAGTCACTCGAATTCTTTTTGTTATGGAATATTTCCTGTACCAGGATCACAATCAACAGCAGGGTCACCAGACCCTTTTTGGAGTGGGAACCAAATCACTTACGAAAAAGAGCCCAGAAAACAAAGAGCCAAACCATGTCTGGAAAAGGACCTACTTGGGTCAAGATTTGACGAGGCAATAAATTTATTGTGAACTGTCTATGTATTGAATATAAGTGGATTTTAGGATATTCATAAACTTTTTTATATATACTGAAGCAACATAAGAAATTATTGTTAAATGGAAATAGATATCGGTATGTGATTTGTGCTCTTCAGCCGAGTGTTATGACAGAAGGCCGATCATTTGAATTAAACTTACCAGTTCGAAAAAAAGCACAATAAGCACTTTTTGTAAGGGAAATCAGTCAATAATGACCTAAAATCCGCAGGAGCCAAAAAAGGGACCAAAAGAGAGCCAAAGTGCCAGTCAGTTATTTGGGAACAAAGGCTTTAAAAAGTAAAGAATCTAACATGACGCTCTAAAAGAGCCAAGTCTGGCAATCCTGATCAGTAACACTTAACGAAGTATATTTCATCGAGAGCAACAAAACATCAATGGATGAATGAAGAAAAGAAATCCTATCGAGAATTTCATAAATAGTGATGAAAAACTGTCAAAAGCAAAAAAAAAAAAAATCAATTCTTTCAAAGTCCAATAATTTCAAAAGTTGGTAAGAAACAGAAATGAAATTCTTGCACTCCTCAACAGACAGATATAATCTATAATTGTTTCTTGTTTTCCTTAGTCAACCTTTTGCACAGTTTCAATACATTATACAATCACTCACCTGAGTTGCTCTCAAGGGAGAACAACAGCAAGTCACGGACGCACTCACTGTTGCCATGGCAACTTCAAGAATGGACAGGAAACAGATGATAAGTGTGAGCAACCACTGGAGGTTACAACACGCTAGACCGTGGCGCTGGAGAGGAGATCAATGAGGAATAACAGCAACAATAATAATAATACCGATAATAATAATTACAATAATAACGATAATTATACTAACAATAATAAAGCGGTTTATAAGTCTCCTGTCTAGGCTAATACCCGCTTGCAAGACTTCACACTATTATTACCCCAGCAGGCCAGATCACTCTAGGACTTTCACTTTCTCAATTCCTTGGGGAGCTTTCACTATCTCAATTCCCTGGGGAGTATGCACTGCCGCTGCCATTTGAAAGATTTGATCACTAGCCTAGGAATGCCTAAGATATTTGAAGAAAAAAAACCTGCTAACGAAAACATATGGGCATTAAGTTCTTTGCATGCATTGTTTAAAGGAAGACTGCACCGTCCTACAGACCATATTAAATCATACGATACGATATATAATCCAATAAAACAGTCTTTCAATTGTCTGTCATAATGATATAACGCCTCTGCTGGCCCCAGACAACCCACAGGGTTACATTATCCAAAGTCCGAATTGTTACAACCACTGCACGCGTGGCGGCCATAAGCTTACGTCAATATAAGTTCTTGCCACATGGCCAAACTGTCTAGCCAGTGCTCTGCGGACGGGTGATAGCATGTTGGTATGAATATTTTAATTCCTCTGTGAACAGTAGATATGCCAAACAAAATCATGCTGAGGCAATAAAAATGCAGAATACTTTTTGTGGCTTACACTATCAAACTTTACTTTTAAATTAGTTATACCAGAACCTTAATTAAAAGCTGAATGATACATCGTCAGATAGAGGTGTCTGTAACTGCTGGAACGAAAGTGACGTCAGCGATTTTGCCTGATCGCGGAAGGGGAATAATTCTGAACGCTAGGGCTAAACCCGGTAACTCTAGCTCTCCTAATTGCCCCATATTACATACGCGCACGGTAACAGAACGATACTCTTTCTTGTGCACTAGTCTATAGATAATTTTCAGAGAGAAAAAGTATGGAAAACCGGAAAATTATTTTTGATGTGCGCATCCTACTTTAAGATCACAAAAACCTACAAAATATTTGATTTCGAACTGATAGTCGTCTTAAATGTTGTGAAAGTAATAGCCGTCTTTCTCCTGGTCTTGAAGGTAGTAGTCAAAGCAGTAGGAGAAGTTGAGTAGTGATTGATATTTGTAGTCAAAGCAGTGGTCGTGATAGCTCAAGTGGTAGCAGCAGCAGCATTTACAGCTACAGAAAAAGTGGTAGCGAGCGTGGTGGGTGTTATCTTTTTTTTTTTCACTGAGGTGATAGTAAGAATAACTGCAGTTACAAAAGTTGTAGTAGTAAGTAATATTAATGGAAGTAGCGGTGATTGTAATCAATATTATTAGAGTAAGGAGGAGAAAGAGAAAAAATTAGTACTACAAACAGTGGTAATACTAGTGGTAGTAGTAGTAGTTGTAGTAGTAATAGTAGGAGTAGTAGTGGTGGTAGTTGTTGTTGTTGTTGTTGTTGATGTTGATGATGATGATGGTGATGGTGGTGTGGTGGTTGTAGTGATAATGTATCAGTAGCAGCAACAGCAGCAGCAGTAGTAGTCGTAGTAGTAGTAGTAGTAATAGTAGTACTAGTGGTAATTGTTGATGTTGTTATAGTTGTTGGTGATGATGGTGGTAGTGATGGTAGTGTATCGTAGTAGCAGCAGCAGCAGCAGCAGCAGTGGCAGCAAAAACAATAGTAACAGAAATAGTAGTAGAAGTAATAGTAATAATAGTAGCAGTACTAGTAGTAGTAGTAATAGCAGTAGTAGTAGTAGTAGCAGCATTAGTAGTAATAGTAGTAGTAGTAGTAGTAGCAGCAGTAGTAGTACTAGTAATAGTAGTAGTAGCAGCAGCAGCAGTAGTAACAGCAGCAGCATGAATAGTAGAAGTAAAGTATAATCTTAACAGCACCGTGGTAGAAGCTGTGACATTTAATCATAATACTATTCTTTTTCATCTTCGTCGTTGGGACGGAGTCTGTAACAATCCCAGTGTATTAAAGTACTTACACTGTAAGCGATAACGCCGTTGACAACTGCACATATGGGCCCAAACAAAGCACAGACCAACACGTTTAGCACCAGGAAACCAATTTTCTGTGAGAAAGAATCATGAAAAATAATGAAAGTGATTCGCAAGTTTTCTTAAAGGGACAGGGGTAGATATTTGTTTCACAGCCTAAAAAATCCACATTTTTATTTTAAAAAAAAAAAAATCAAACTACGTTTATGTTCCTTCCACCTGACTATTTTCGAGAAAACAGCCCTGGAACGTCGGGATTTTCATCCTGCGTAGGCTGTCGTTACTCCTGCTGTGTGACGTCATAAAGTAAGAAAAGCTAGCAGATGATTGGTGCAGACGCATGCGGAAACCATCTGGATCAATCGTCTGTTAGCCTATCTCGCTTTTTGACATCACGCAGTGCGAGAAGTGGCGGCGCCTGCAGGGTGAGAATCTCGACATTTCAGCTCTGTTTTCTCAGAACCGGTCTCAAAAGGAATAATATACCCAGTTCAAATTTTATGAAAAAAATATGGTCTGGACTTTTAAGTCTGTGAAGCAAATAACAACCCCTGCCTCTTTGAAACGGCAGAATTCGGTATCAAGACATAGACTGTGCATGAAAGAGTTCGATACTACATTATATGCGGGCTGTTTTGGTGATAAAGATAATATATGAGATATCTAATAGGTGCTTACTTCCCAATAAGTATTAACCCTTCCACTGCCAGGAATCACACATAAATTCTCCATATCAAAGCATAAAGATTAAAAGACTTCCAGATCTTCATAAATATATCGTAATCATATTTTATATTTTTTTCCGAAGGGAGGGGCAATATCGTGTCAATAAATAGATAAAATTTAGCAATAATGCATTCTCTTAACTTTATTTGCTAAAAAATTGCCACAAATATAATTAGGCCCAAGAATTTCTCGGGCATATGGCAGTGATAGGGTTGATAGATTTTAGTTTGAAATTTAAAAAAAAAAAAAAAGAAAAAATACTTTATAATGTATTTCCAGTTAATGATAGTTTAAAGTTTTTAAACAAAATTATAATACATTTCAAGTTAATGCAATGAAAGAAAACACTTCTATAAACATATCTGTCAGCCAATCGTCCTATGTAATACTTGACCTTTTCAAACTGCTCCCATTACAATCACAAAATCATTATTTACCAACCATTTCATTGTTACACATTACCAACTACATTTTCACGCACAAAGAGAAAAAAAATTCTACCATCATGAATTACAATCTTCACTATAAAATGCACGACTAAAAACTATACCAGCCGATAAGATAGCAGTTTCAACAACGAATAAGGTGAGATAATTACATAGTAATTCCACTCAGTAGGTGGTATGGCCTAATGCAATGTGTAACTGCCTTTTTTTCATATTTTTGTTTGA
Source organism: Ellobium chinense (assembly GCA_033807755.1). NCBI lineage: Eukaryota > Metazoa > Mollusca > Gastropoda > Ellobiida > Ellobiidae > Ellobium > Ellobium chinense. Next base: position 1,382,205 of record JAWQUT010000073.1, read on the forward strand.
AAATCTATTTTTCGCGAAAAGTCGAAGACAAGGCCTTCAATGAAACACTTGCTAGACGGGGGTATGTGCCTCTGAAGATCTTCTGTTGCTTCGCCCTCTGAAGAATAGAGCTCTGGTTGTGTCGAAACCAAAGACAAGGTAGTAAAAACACCTGTCGTACTTTTCATGTGCTTTTGTTGCATACACTTATGAAAAATGAATGAAAATGAAAATACGACTTTATTTGCCCCGTAAGGAAATTGTTTTACAATGTCACACAAAGTTATACATCTCAGTCATAATACAAACACATATAACAATACACATCATACATATAAATACATAATATTACAAATGAAATACATAACAAAGTCATGTCAGATGTGCATTGCTTACTGTCTTCATTTATGACCGGACCCATTTGAGCATATTTTTATTCCCGTCCGAAGTAATTTTCGTGAATCATTCTCAGCTGACGGAATTCGTAAAAATTACATCCTCGGTAAAAAAAAAAAAAAGACACTTTTACAGCAATCACAGCAAGCTTTGTCAGTTCTGGCATTATTTTGAAAATGCATAGTGCACTCCATTGACAAGATGTGTTAAGTACAATTTTTATTTCAGGAGAGGTGAAATTTCGGTTACACTTGTATATACATTAGCATTTTCATTTTCATTTAAAATGTATCTTCTTTATATGCTGTGTAGCTAATATGATAGATTCAAATTAACACTCGTAATGCGAGGCATGTCGGTTCCAGCCTCCCGCTGGCTGCGTAGCAATTGTTACGGATAATGACCGTTGCAGCTGTTGTGTGCTAGGCGGTCAGGTAACACTGAAGTGCAAATTTCTATCGTTGCGCTTAGAGCTCAGCAAGGAGAAATGTATATTATATTCTGTTGTCGCACTCAAGAGAAGCGAGTGGAAGGTAGAAAACATTCTATCAGCGTATGACAAAGGCAAAGATTTCTGAGGTGCAAACAAACGGCAAATAATTTTAAGATTTGGGCATTAAAATTGAAATTTTGTATTTTCCAGTAATTACTCAAAATTTGTTAGTTCATTTCTTGTTCACACTTTGTTGTGTTGTCTAAATGCCATCACATCCCCATTTCTGTATTTGGAGACAAAGTGAGCGTTCACTGAATTATTTACATCGTAAATTTACATTTTGTGAAGGAAACTAGCTTTACTTTATAATGAATATTTTTTAGATGAAGCAATAATCAAGGCTTTTCGTTGGTATTTGATCATAAGCACAGGATTGGCTTTCTCAATGCCAAATTTCAAAGTGATTAAACGAGGTGAAAGAGAAGGAGTCACAATAATAAAGAGTCATGATTTGATTTGATTTGATGGTTTTACCTCTTCTAACCCATTGGGAGCAAGGATTATGTTAATAGATTTTGCTAAATTCTTTATTGTGGTGATCACTTTAACACAGGCAGTGCAANATATATATATATATATATATATATATATATATATATATTAATTAATATAATTATTCATTTATTTATTTATATAAAGCCTCCAGACCCACAACAGAACGAAGTAACAATCCTAGAACTCTATAATATTGTACGCATTACCTTCTCGAGAGTTGGGCCGTCGGTAGACGTTTACAGCGCAGTCAGCTGGTCGAGCAGCAGACAACATACAACAGTCATTGTTGGTCATTAACAATAGTCACGAAGTTAGCGGGAGCCTGGACCCAACGCCTCGCGCTACACATGTTAACATTCTTCTTTGTGCGTTTGAAGGAATTCTGTATAAACACATACAGTGTGATTTTACTGTCTTGCATCAGATCCTACACATCCTGTGATTTCTTATGTAAATACATCATATGTATAATAACGATTACTTCTAAGTGGTGCAGTTAGCAGGATTCTTAATTTTATACATCAATACAAGCAATGCAATCTTGGTTTGAGATGATGGCGTTTAAGAGGATCGCCCGACGTAATCTGTAGCTGAATGGTTTATAGACTGTAAAAACGAGAACAGTTAAGACTGATACATTTAGAATTTAATCCTTACGTAAAACCATTCACATTGTTATTAAAAATAAAGGACAACCGATGAAAGAAATCTTTTCGGATTACTCTTACCACCTGGTGAGAGATGTGGCTTTCAAATTATTATGAACCACACAGAAGCAACAGTTACGTAGCAAGGCAAAAGTCACAAGACAAAGCAGTTCCAACTTACAAAAAATTGTAGCGTGTGGGCCCTGTCACGAGATATGCATGTACCTAAGGAACCTGTTATTGCAAACTGAAAGAGAAAATAAAAACATATTCATTTTATTAGCATACGGCATTATCTAGAGAAGCCAACTGACAAATTTTATGTATCATTTGATGGTTTCATCTAATAGCTTCTCTTTTCTCACTCTCTCTTTTTCTCCCCTCTCTCTCTGTTTCTTTAGCGCTCTCTCTCTCTTTCTCCTTCTCTCTCTCTTTCTCTCTCTCGTACCCGCTCTCTCTCAATCACTCCCTCGATTTCTTTTTCTCTCTCAATTTCTGTTTGTTGCTTTTTTTTTTCTAGTTTGCTTTCTTTTGTCTTCTCTTTCTCTCTCCTCTCTCTCTCTCTCTCTCTCTCTCTTTCTCTCTCTCTCTCTCTATCTCTATCTCTCTCTCTTCCCACAATGAAACAAACTGAGGCGACATTGGAACATGGGCTGGTATAATTTCTAAAGGGGTTTACTTTGTTTTCAGCAAGCAAAATTACTAATGCTAGCACCGAATGTGGCATGGAGATTACTTAGTGATTGCAGTCCATTTTCTCGAATGATTCCTTAGTCACTTGATTTTCTCCAGCCTTTAAAGTTTTCTTAATTCCCCAGTGGATCACTCATAGTACATGATGTAGATATGTAGATCTACTTTAATCTGATATTTTATAGACGCATTAGTAGAAAACTAAAACCACATGACCGTAGTAACATCACTTTGATTTTACGTTTGGCACAGAAGTGAGTAACAAAAAAGAAAAACGGGCAAAGCTCGGTTGTACACTACAGCTGGTTTTGTTAAAGGTATAGAAGAAATAAAATACGAATGACATCACTAGGCTGTCGTCGGTTCAGATAACTGGTGATAAGAAATCGAAAAAATGACGTCACTACTTCTCATTTTATCAGAGAATTCTATAAACAAGGAGACCCAGTGAACTCAAACTTACCCACATGCCGCACCACAGTGGAGATGAGGCGATGGTCAGGGAGACGATCAATTCATATTCACTGCCGTACTTGGCTACGTCACCATCATATGACATCATGGTGAGAATAATATCAACTACACCCAGGACGAATACAAGTATTCCAATGATTATCTGAATGGCTCCCAGAATTCTCATGCCTGAATAAGGGAAAGTATCGTGACCGTCCGTGGCAACACCCTGCACTTCCAGCATGTTGGACGCCATGCTAGAGTGCTCTTCCTTTTTTGTCGCCATGTTTGTATTTCCCTGTTCACAACAGCAGACACGTAAACAGACACAGAGATATATCAAAGCTCTCGTCCTCCGTGTAATCAGCAGACACACGGCTCTGGAATTCGCAGATTGAAGACTTCTCCTAACGTACGTGTCTTTTCTACCTTGATATTCTTTTCTACAGGGTTTACAAGTGGCAGCGCGCTTCTAAACAAAACGTTACAGTGCTGTCTTGTTACGATAAATAGTCCACATGTTGAAAATGTCTTGTGTTCTCAGTCTTTGCCTTTTTTATAAGATCTCCTATGAACTCTTTCTGTAAAAAAAACCAAAAAAACAACACATACAACTGTAAATCGGTAGAGGAAAAAAACTTACAAAAGGAGAACAAATAAAATTAGGTATTTCCAGTTCCATCACGTGACCTAGGAACTCTTGCTCACACGTTGGTTTGTTTACATGCTCTACTCACGTATGATTACTCGTTACATATCAAAATATCCTAGCAATCCCTAGATCACGTGGTGTAACTGACCCGTCTGAAAATACCTCATTAATTACCCCAAGTAGTTTGATAGATTTTTTAAAGGGGAAACCTCAGGATTTTTATTTTTTAGCTAATCTTGCCATAAAACTGCATTTGTGTGTGTGTTGGTTTTGAAGAAAAAATATTTGCATGAACGACTAAAGGATTTTGCAAATAAGAAGTATCACTATATATAGTGGGACTATGAAACGCCTATATTCTAGCTCGCACAATGCTACCTAAACCGTTGGATGTTGACTTAGTTTGGCAGATTTGCTTTTCTCAGTATGGAAGTCATTGATGCTCGTACATGTTAAAAGTATATAAACGTTGTAAATTTCAGAAGAATATCTCTGTTGGCTTGATATTCAAAGAAAGTTAATCTTCACTTCTCACTGAGACTGAGTTGTGCCTCTATTCCTGCATCGTGACGTCTATGTCGTAAAACATTCAATTTCGTCACGGAAATATATATTTTAAAAAAATCACAACTAAATAAAATGTCCATAGTAAAAGTAGACTGTGTACTGTATTCTGCGTCAGCACTGAATATAGCAGTCGTCCTCCAAAGTCTGACAAGATATATAAAAATATGACAAACAGAAAATTCCACAGCCTGGCAGTTCTCCTCGAAGACGTCTGGATTTATGTGCTCTTGATACCAGCCTACCTCGAGAACGGATCATTTTTTGTGCTCCTTTGCCCTTTTTATTCTGCGGGCTGATAATGGAGACGCCCTCAGAAACATGGAGTGCACCTGAAATATAATAAGTAACAATAACAGACTTCTTTAAAGAGTTCAGTGTTCGAAGACTTCAATAAAGTATGAGAGTCCTCAGCGCGTCCCATAGATACTTGGTTTAAAAAATGTCTTTACGATAGACCTTCACTTGAAAGAATGGAGTATAGAATTGGATTTCATTTCGACGGCGTAAGTGGTAACACAAGAAAACACTCAACAATAGAGTTGCTGGTTCAGTGCTTATTATCGTCGGATTATTCTTTTTATAGCATTCTTTACCTTTAAGAGTGTTATGCAAGAGATAGAGTGCATTTGAACAGCGCAACAAAAGATACATTGGCTAGATCTATCAATAAAGTGACAAGCAAAAATTTGAAAGGAGCGCCGTCAGTTTGAACCTCCAACACCTTTGTTATCATTGTTCTCTGTGGTCTACGGCACGACTCAGAAACACAGCAGAACAGCTGGAGACCTGAGATTTTGCTTTTCCTTTCAATTTGATGAGGTTACGTAGTCTAGAAAAGTCCGGATCTAAATAAATGACGATCTTGAAGATTATACCGATCCCTAGTTTCAACATGTTAATGTAAAAAAAGTAAAATTTATGAGTATTGCATTCATAATAAACATAGAAAATGCTCAATAGTAAAGAAAGAATTAATGAAGTGAATTTTATCATGAATGAAACTCGTAGCAGCATAAATATGATTGCAAAACATTTAGGTTGCAGGAGCCTAACTGGTCAAAAAAACTTGGACTATCAGAGTCGATAGTAGCAGAGTATCTGTCCTTTGTTATAATCGTATAACATGATAGCAAACCGCAAAAGTGGTGAAATTCAGTCTTGATATTCTAAAAAAAATAATTGTTGCAATCAGTGTTTTCCAATGGTTTCAACGGATTTTACTTGTGCGGGCCTGTGATCTGCAAAAGAAAGCCAAAATTTAAACCCCTTCTCATGTAACAAAATCTAAATGAAGGACCTCATCTATAAACAGTAAATAATTTGAGCACAGTGGTGGCACCAGACCTGCAAACTAGCCTTGGTCATCTCGGAACGTTCCTATGGTTCGAGGAGAAATATTTATTAAATGGCTGAAAAAAGCTTTTACAATTTGGCTCCTGCAATCTTTAGATACATCTGGGTAAGACTGTGCTTTGTAACTGAAAGGAGTGGGCAACTACAATGCCATGAAACAAGCAGCATGAGTCTTGCCAGAATGAAAAGAACGTATATTGTAATGAAGTGTACATGATTTTCTTTTCAACTACTTTGAGATCTATTTGAGTTTAAGTATGTGTGTGTGTGTGTGTGTGTGTGTGTGTGTGTGTGTGTGTGTGTGTGTGTGTTGTTCAGGGAAGAAAGAAAATTTCTGCTTTGTTTACAATCAAAGTGTGTTTTAATATTGTCTCCACAACTAAATCATTAATCTGTCATGCGTTGTCTCCGTAACGAAAGACAAGTCTATGTGAGAGAATACCAAGCCTGCCAGTTAAGCTTTCTTTATAAATGGATTTAAGACACAGAATGCTTAGATTCCGCTGGACATTCAACAGGACCGATCAAGAATTGGTCAACGTTTCTATGAGCGATATCAAATGAGAAGTGTACCCTGCTCGTTAACCGTTGCAAGTTGAGGGAATTTTTTTTCCGAATTTTTCATTGCTTAGATCGCACTTTGCAACAAAGAGAAAATTACTCGACATTACGCATTATCAGCGATATATTCAAAGTACGTCATTGCCTTTCATATAATTTCAGCCAATCCTATTCTGCGTATATCAAAAATGGGAACCTATCCTGCAGCTATTCATAACCAATCACTTTCTCAACCGCTATCGTCATTAGGAAAAAATAAGAAGTTTTACGACTCACTTTCCTCTCAGTAATTTTCCAGACATTGACAGAAAAGTCACTACAGTCGCCAAGAGTATGTGTGAATATAAAATGAACATGTTTACTGTTCCGTTTATTATAAATAAAATTGTCATTGTGTTGTGTCATTGTGAATAGGTGCTTTTAGTATGTGTGGGCATGTGTATGCACGCGCGTGCGTGCGCGCTTGTATGTGTATGTGCGCATGCCTATGCCATGAATTTTCTGCAACTGTACACTGCCTTGAAGCCACTTTGTGATAAAGCCTTATATAAATGAAATTATCATTATTTGACATTCCATCTGTCATATCCCGCTGTTAACGTTTAGAAATGTGTTTTGCCCATCCTATTTCTTATATCAACAAACGTCAACTTCATGTTATTCGTTGAGATCTTTCGCCCCCTGCGTTGAATTTTGAACAACAAACAAAAGAGTGTCAGAGGCCATGATGTTTTTTTGGCAATCTTCATCGGAATTCGGATCTTCTTTCTTCTTGTTCGTAACATAGATATCGCATGGTATGGAGGATGGGTCTGTAGGTAACTAAAATAAGATTGCCTGCGACATAAAGATCCTAGAAGCAATATATTATATACACATTTACGGATTTACCTGATGGTGATCGACGGCTCACAATGCATGGCGTCATCAAAAAGTGGAAAGTGGAATTCGAAAATTTAACCTCGTCCTTAAAGAGGTATGTGTGAGGTATGGGGGAAGCCCACAAACTTTCCCATATTGTTAATGGAGTCTTGCATCCTAGATGATCAGACATTGACGCTAAACTATCCAGTGTCTTGCAAGCTGGCAGTTCCTACCGAAGTTCAGATACAGCGGTTTCGGAGTTTAATCGCGTTCGAAAATAGCATGTCACGCTCCTGTTCATTCTTAAAGTATAGACGAGACAACACTTCTTTACCTGAGTTTAAAAGTCGTTTACTGTATGTTCACTCAGCAAAATCATGGGACCTCTCCCAAGATATATTTGGGTTAATGTTAAGGGCAGGGCAAGGCAAGAAATAGAGACAAGATTAGGGAAGAGGAGAGGGAGTCAGTAAAAAATTGTCTATGGACTAAATCCAAGGATATTCGTTCTTCTCTAACCCTGTCCTTAATGCTCAT
>JAWQUT010000073.1:1421533-1432497 GCA_033807755.1 Ellobium chinense
CACCACACCACACCACACCACACAACACCACACCACTCCAACTTCCTTTGCAAATCCACGATTCATTTTTACTGCTACGTCGGAAACTCTTTGGGGGCAACGTTATTATCACCACCTAGAGAGACTGCTGTATGTCAAAACGAAGTAATCATTAACATACGACAGTTTCCTTAGACGGCGACAATGTGTGGTGCAAGGGTTGTTGCCCATTACCACTGACTGTACAGTAATGGTGGTAAAAAACAGAATCTCGCAATACCAAAACCTCACGTGCTTAAACACCCGCCAAACGTATAAAAGGAAAAAAGAGGCATAATGAGACACTCTACCTATTTTAATTAAACTGCACGGTTCACATCGTAGCGCTGTTTTTTCTCTTTTCTAATTCTTTGTTTTTTTAAAAATATTATTATTTTACTAATTTCAAGAGGAAAACAAGTTATATTTGCTTAGAAACTTTGCAGATTGTTAGTTTGCAGACCCTCCTCTGAGCGTCAAGGTAAATAAAATAAAGACATCTAGTCTAGAGTCGGAAGTATAACAGCAAATCTATTTGAGTCAAGGCAATGTCGACGGCCATTAAAATTTGTAAGCGGAGCCTCGTTAAATCTCCTACTACCCCAATAGTTCAGCTGATACCAAATACAATGGAAATTGAACGACCTCAACTACACTGTACCTGCTTTATAAAAAGCAATCTAGATAACCCGAAAGTTTTCATATTTAAAAACACCCTTAAAATTCGCGATTGTGTTATTTAAATTCCACTGTGTATATCCCTTCCGGGTTTTTTCCTGCTATTTTAAGATATTTTGCCTAATTTAACAGCTGTACCTGAAAGGGTGTGGATTTGTATACAGGACAAACACACAAACAAACAAACAAACTCAACTGCAAGCAAAACTAACAATAGACTGTGCTCTTTACTTATAAGATGTCAGATCTGCTCTCAGACTCTACCAATTGTGAGCACACCCTTTGAAAGTGGAAGTCGTAAGATTTCCCTGTAGTGAGATTTCTTCCCTGCAACAACAGTTCATCTACTGAATGCACCTTGTATTTCACAATCATGTATTGATCTGCACTGCACATACATCGATATGGTCCTGAAACATTCTGCTGTACAATATTATCACACCGGCTTTCCTCTACACTTTCCCCCCTTTGAGATTCCAGTAGTTCTTATCTTGTACCGGTTGTCACTTGCAAGAATTCCCTCATATTGTTTATGTCCGCGTACGGGTGTGTGGGTGTGTGGGTGACCGTTGGTTATTCTGGAACATATCGGGGGTGATTAGCCATGTGGCCCGCTGAATATTTATCGGATAGTGGTCAGCTCTACTGAAGAATGTCAAGTTTAATCTCAGAAGCATTCTGTGGACGATATTTCAGACCGGGGCTACTTTGTGGGCAATGCCTAAGAATAGTGTAGGCTAGAGAGGCCCCCTAGAAAGATTTCCTTTTATCAACAGGTGACACCTATAGATATGGCTTGGTTATTATCTGAACGCAAAGTGTAAATATGTAACGGAATCTATTTTTTTTTCTTATACTACTGAACGTCTTTAAGAAGTATCCGGACAGCGAGACAGAGCTGCAATGAGAGTGTTGGTGGTGGTGATGATGCAGATGCATGGTGGTCGTGGAGGTGGTGCTGCTGGTGGTGCTGGTGGTGGTGGTCGTGATGATGATGATTGTGTTGATGGTGGTGGTTGTGGTGCTGGTGAGGTTGATGATGGTGATGTGATGATGGTAGTGGTGGTGATGATGGTGGTGGTGGTAGTGATGCTGATGATGGTGGTGGTGGTAGTGGAAGTGATGATGGTGGTGGTGGTGATCATGGTGGTGATGGTGGCAGTGGCGGTGATGCTAATGGTAGTGGTTATAGGGGCAGCAGTCATAGGGGTGGCGGTGGTCGCGGAGAGGTGGTGATGGAAGTGATGAAAGTGATGGTAGTAGTAGTAGTGATGATGGAAGTGGTGGTGGCAATGCTGGTGATGGTGGTAATATTGGTGTTGTGGTGCATTGGTGGTGATGATAATGTTAATAAAGATGATGATGATGATAATGATGAAGATGACAACGTCAAAAATGATCATGGATGACTACAACTATTCTGTAATAATGCCGAGTTATGAGAAAAGCTGCCATTTTCCATATTTGTTGGGTGATATCAGATGCCTGGTGTTCTGAATACTCGAACTACTAACAGCATTGTGATATGCTGGTCACTTTGAAGACCATATCGTTCCTCACAGGAAGCAGGACTGGGCAAGTTCTCAAAAAAAAACAAAAAATGCAAGTTCAGATCAAGGTTCATTCACTAGGGGGAAAGTCTCATAAGATCAACTTTAACTCAGTTCTATGAAAAGTATCTAGTTGTCGGCTCAGATTAGTTCTCCTTGGCTTTTGAAACTGGCATTCAGTTCTGATTTTTGAGAGAGCTGTGAACTGAAAAGAAATGTAGGTAGAAAAATTAAAGTCCAGATCAAACACCCAAAATGATCATAGTTCTGATCAAGTTCAGTTCATCCAAAATAGCTGTTAAGTTCAGATCAAGTTCGCGTGAACTAAGTTAACGAACTGCTTTTATATAATCTCAGTTCTGCCCAGCCCTGACAGGATCTAATGAGAATGGAAATGGCTATAAAGAGGACATAGTGCAGGTTTTAACATACTGTAAGCAATTGTTAAGGGCCTCAAGGATCTGTCATTGATCACCTCATAAAGAAATCTCTTTCAAGTTTAGTGTCCAATTCACAGGTACATATTACATTTGTTGAGGCACAAGGAGTTGTGCGCTCATGAAAAGGTTTGGATCTAGTTTGTTATCAACCCTCAAAATCTCTCACACTCGAGCTTATGAATGAATTGCTTTGCTTGGGATCAGAACCGTAAATACCACTCCCACTCGCTCCCAAAACTATCGCTCTGGGGACCTCTTTCTTTTCTTCTCTTCTCTCTTCTTCTTTTCTTTTATCTTTATTTCGTTTTTCTCCTCCTTTCTTTGAGGGGGCTTATGACTCTCTGCCCTCAACTTCCCCCCTCCCCCCCCCCATGTCTGTTGAAAGGTTTCGTATGACTGACATATGCACGATGTGTTGCTTCCTCCTTTGAATACCTTGAGGACAGACATATTTTTTTTTTATTTACCAAAGTATCAGAAGGGTAGAACCATTCAACCAACTCCACTTTCTTTATATATTATGTCCCACACCTGGTTCTTCTTTAGGATTAGAGGCAGGTTTAGGTAAGAAAGAGACAGCACATTATGAAAGAGTTTCTAGATATTCATAGTGTTTAGTAAAGGGAAACCACACATAGAGTTTCTAGATATTCATAGTATCTAGTAATGAGAAATGAAACACCAGAGAGTTTCGAAATATTCATAATGTCTAGTAAAGAGAAAGCACATACAAAGGAGTTTCTAGGTATTCATAGTCTCTAGTAATGAGAAAGCACACATGAAGGAGCTTCTAGATACTAGTATATATGTGTATAGTAAAGAGATAACATACCCTCGACAGAGTTTGTAGATATACATAGTTTCTTGTACAGAGAGAGCACACATGACAGTTTCTAAATATTCATAGTGCTTAATATTCATAGTGCTTAGTAAAGAGAGGTCATACGTGAGAGAGTTTCTCGATATATTTATAGTGTCTAGTAAAGAGAAAGCACATATGAGAGTTTCTAGATATTCATAGTATCTAGTAAAGAGAAAGCACACATTTGAGAGTTTCTAGATATTCATAGTATCTAGTAAAGAGAAAGCACATACAAAAGAGTTTCTAGGTATTCATAGTATCTAGTAATGAGAGAGCACACATGAAAGAGCTTCTAGATACTTCTAGTATATATATATATATATGTATAGTAAAGAGATAACATACTCTCGACAGAGTTTGTAGATATACATAGTTTCTTGTACAGAGAGAGCACACATGACAGAGTTTCTAATTATTCATATTGTTTAGTAGAGAGAATACACACATGAAAGAGTTTTTCAAATATTCATTGTGTCTAGTAAAGAGACAGCACACATACAATAGTTTCTAGATATTCAGAATGTCTAGTAAAGATACAGGACACTTGAGAGAGTTTCTAGACATTCACTGTGATTAGTATCTGTCCCACGGACGCTTTTTCTTCCCTAAGTCTACCCCTAACTCTGCTTCTAACCCTACACTGAGCACAAGGTGGGATCTTGCCTGACTGTTGCCCTGTAGATAATGTGCACTAGCTCCTACGCTCTTTCTTAAATAACCCATATCTTACACCTACATTCTAACCTTTGTGACACAGTGATAATACCTTTTAAGAAAACAGAAACCGATCAGCTGAGTGTATCCAAGGATTAAAAACACAGGATTACTCTGTAAGTGTATAGTCAACTTCGTTTAAAAGGAATCTTCTCTAGGATTAGGAAGATATTTGTGATAAAGGTAAGATAAATGTTTTCAACATTGCACAGAAATTACGACGGTATAATTTCTGAAAAAAAAAAACCACATGTTTGCCTTTTTATTTAAATTTTATTTTAAAAAGCTACTTAGCGAATTGCAAATACTAAAACTTTCTATTTTCTTATACAGTTGACTCCTCTTAATTTCAACTTCTCGTGAGCATGGAAACAGTAGCTATTAAAAGGAGTCACCATAACCACTCAAGTGTATAGGAATACTATACAATAATGTGATATGTCTAAATGTTCCTATTAAACGGGAGCAGCATAATATAAACAGAGCCGACTGTGGACTACTTAAGGGCGTGTTGTTTGTAAAGTAATGATGCCAGACAACAGTGTCCTCAAGCTGGAATCCTTGTTGATACAATGATAGCGTTGAGTCTAGGCAATCCTTAAAACTGCCAAAAAGTGGCGGATTAAAGATGACAACGTCTATTGATTTTTATGATGTATGCTGGTTTGATATCTTGGGTGTCGACTGCTGTTTGTTTTAAATAATCTACCTAGACGACGTAATCGGAATGGTAGATATAATTATTTATTAGACATCTGTGACGCAATAACGCCATCTTTGGTTATAAGAAGGGGAAGTCACTGTGCTAAGACGACGTTGACGGAATTCTTTGAATGGTTTTATTTTTGTATTTTCGTATTCATCCGATCCTTCCTTGATTTCTTCTTTTTCCCATCTTCTTTACCTCGTCTTCTCAATCTTCCCCCGTTATAGGATTGCCCTTTCTTTTCTCGGGAGATAACAAAAAAAAAAAAAATTCTCATGACGTTACTCTCCCCCGCTTTTCGGTTAGAGCTGCCATGCAACGACAAAATTCCGTATAATCATAAATGGGTTTGAGAATCTTACTGTGGTTTGCCGTTGCATGACAGAGAGGAAGGGAGTGAGTAAGAGGGAGACTCTCACAGGAAAGATTAAGAATGACGTCAATTTTTTAAAAAATTTATAGTTTGTTTTCTTTTTTTGTTGTCGTCTTACTTCATCTCCTCTCCCCCTCCCCCTCCCCCTCTCTACCTTTTTTTTGGGGGGCCTCTTCCTTGTCGCGTACATTATAAATATCGCTAGCTGAAATATGACAAGATTCATGCCCGCTGATTACAGCAATTTCTTCCCACCTTTTCGCCACAAACGAAATGTCTTAAGGTTACAGACTTCTAATTGGATGAAAACAGCATGTTGTCATATGCGTTAGGAAGACAGTACAAAGGACAGATTATGGAGAGTGGGCCCTAGATTTGTGAACCCATCTGCGAATTAGTTTGCATTCTCTCCTGATTTTGTAAACTAAATCTGAAGTTTGGGTCATTCACTTCGGTTTCAGTGTGGCCTTCTGTGCGGAGCACTTGTTGTTAAGGAAACTAGTTCCCTTGTTTACACCTTTCGATGTATCTGTTCGTAGCTCGAAAACAAAATGAAAGACCTATATTTTAAACATCATTTTTAATAAGCTCTTTGAATTCTGCAAACTATTAAAGAAGACTTAAAGATGATGGAATTCATTGGAAGTGACGGTAGAGAAAACAATTTATTGGCCCAAAAAGGAAAATCGGATTAAGCCCCTGTAACCGGTTACTGGCATCTACTGAGTTTTCTTCTTTCGGTCCTAGAAATGAAATGTGTTATTCTACCATTCTACTGTGATTTCGGTGGGGGTTTTTTCCCTATGGGAGTTAAAGTACTTCTGTTACCTGACTTTAATGAGAAAGGGGAAAAAAGGTTTGGGGGAGGGGGGAGGATGTAGGAGGGTCAACGCCCAAAATTTTACACAAATCTTTTGTCAAAAATGGTCACCTCGCCTTCTGACTAGAGGTTGCAGGAGCCAAACTGTAAAAGCCTCTTTGAGCCATTTAATAAAATTTTCTCCTCCAACCACAGGAACGTTCCGTGATGGCCTAGGCTAGTCTGCAATTCTGGTGCCACCACTGAGCTTAAATTATAAACTGTTTACAGTTGGGGTCCTTCATTTAGATTTTTCACAATTTTAATTTAGTTAAAAGCGGGTTAAAAACTTGGGCTTCTTTAGCAGATCACAGGTCCGCACAAATAAAATCCGCTGAAGCCACTGGGAAACATTGCCTGCAACTGTTATTTTTTTTACAAATTCAAGATTGAATTTCACAACTTCTGAGTTGTGGTTTCATGTTATGCGATTATTTCTGTCTTNTGCGTTAGGAAGACAGTACAAAGGACAGATTATGGAGAGTGGGTCCTAGATTTGTGAACCCGTCTGCGAATTAGTTTACATTCTCTCCTGATTTTGTAAACTAAATCTGAAGTTTGGGTCATTCACTTCGGTTTCAGTGTGGCCTTCTGTGCGGAGCACTTGTCCTTAAGGAAACTAGTTCCCTTGTTTACACCTTTCGATGTATCGGTTCGTAGCTCGAAAACGAAATGAAAGACCTATATTTTAAACATCATTTTTAATAAGCTCATTGAATTTTGCAAACTATTAAAGAAGACTTAAAGATGGTGGAATTCATTGGAAGTGATAGTAGAGAAAACATTTTTTTGGCCCAAAGAGGAAAATCGGATTAAGCCTCTGTAACCAGTTACTGGCATCTATTGAGTTTTTTTTTTTCGGCCCTATAAATGAAATGTGTTATTCTACCATTCTACTGTGATTTGGGTGGGTTTTTTCCCCTACGGGAGTTAAAGTACTTCTTTTACCCGACGTTAATGAGAAAGGGGAAAAAAGGTTGGGGGGAGGGGGGGTGTAGGAGGGTCAACGCCCAAAATTTTACACAAATCTTTTTCGAAAATGGTCACCTCGCCTTCTGACTAGATTTTAGGTTGCAGGAGCCAAATTGTAAAAGCCTCTTTGAGCCATTTAATAAAATTTTCTCCTCGAACCACAGGGACGTTCGGTGATGGCCCAGGCTAGTCTGCAATTCTGGTGCCACCACTGAGCTTAAATTATAAAACTGTTTACAGTTGGGGTCCTTCATTTAGATTTTTCACAATTTTAATTTAGTTAAAAGCGGGTTAAAAACTTGGGCTTCTTTAGCAGATCACAGGTCCGCACAAATAAAATCCGCTGAAGCCACTGGGAAACATTGCCTGCAACTGTTATTTTTTTTACAAATTCAAGATTGAATTTCACAACTTCTGAGTTGTGGTTTCATGTTATGCGATTATTTCTGTCTTTGGACAGATTTTGTACTTTGCTACTATTCATTCAGATAATTCAATTTCTTTTTTGACCAAGTAGGCTCCTGCAACCTTAAGGCATCAATCCATGCGTCTCTTAGTTCACATTCATCTTTGCTACTAGTCCTGAGTTGACACTTTGAAACTGCTAACGCATTTAACATTGCTTCAATACAAAAAAGTCTTTGGACCAAAACTGTGTTGCTGGGTCATATTGATAGGGTTCCTCAATAATAAAATCTTCAAAACGCTCTATGTTTACTTCATACATGCAGGCCAGTATTCTATTTAAATTCAGACTAAAACTGTCTTTATAACGCTCTATATTTACCTCATATATATGGAGGCCAATACCCTACTTATATTCAGACTACACTTGTCAATTGAATTCACGACTGATAAGAGTCATTGTTTGTCAAGCACTGATTGGACCGAAAATTGTCTTCGACTATGCTGATGTATTCTGCCATTATCCACTAGAGTGAGGTTTGAAAAATAAAACGATAGCATTTTTCTTTTCTTTTTTTACATGAAGAACCAAAATCTCTCTAAAAATGTTTACGACCTACATACAAAAGTTTTTAAAATGTCATCAGTACAGGCTTGGATAATTTTGAACAAAATTAACACATATTCAGGATTGAAAAAAATATTCATTACGACCTGACAGGCCAGATGGACGAGATATCTTGCAGCCAAACAAAATAATGCTTAAGTGGACAGGGATAGTTATCATCTTCACAGCCTAGTGAATCTACATTAAGTTTTCATAACACTTAAACCAAAATTTCTTTTCTTTAGTTTCACATTTTCTGAGAAAACAACCCAGTAATGTCCAGAATTTCACTCTGCACTTGCCGCCATTTCTCGTGCTGCGTGACGTCAAAAAGCGAGGTAGTCTATCAGACGATTGGTCCTGACAGTTTGAGCATGCAGTTGCTCCAATCGCTTTATGATGTCATGCAGCATGAGTAATGGCGGTAAAGAAATGGAGAAAATCTAGCCTTCTAGAGGTGTTTTCTAAGAAATGATCAGGCGGTAGGAAAAAGCACGCAGTTTATAATATTGAAAAGTACCGTGGATTTTGTATGTCCTGAAGCAAATATCTACCTCTGCCCCTCTATGTCACCTTTTTATTTCATTAAATTATTGATATGATATGAAAGCATGAAATTTTATTATATTATGTTCTTTCATTGGGTAATAAAATGTTCTGACCAACTTAATTCTGGTCTAAGATAAAAATGTTTGAAGTGGCAGTGGGTCTGAGACATTCGCAACTGAATAACAATTTTTTTCACAAGAGAAATCACTTAGGCTGCCTCACCAAAACTGAAATTTATTCATGGTATCTAAACGATAACATAATACACTAATAGCTTTGTGAACAGAAATTAGTTTGAGCTCTGTTTCTGTGACAAATACAAATTCGATACGGGCTGTCCCGACCACCTTTCGAGCTTGATATCTACTAGTCTAGCGAATACGTTTCAGTTTGACTGTCTGCACGACATATGAAGCAGGGCCTGTATTAACCCCAAAAGTGTCCTGTGAGGTTGTGCTGATAATAATTCAATCATACCATTTTTACCAGGAGGGGGTGAACGCAAATACCTCGAAATGTCACTGGGTGTTTAATATTGCATGGCTATGTATGATAAAGTGTCTGGAAAGTAGACTAAGTCACAATCTATTCTTGAGGGTATAAATTAATCCAGCAAAGTCTGGCACCAGGTGCTCAGGCATAGACTATTCTTGTTCTTATTCCAGGTTTTACAGCCATGGGTCGGCCGGTCACTTTGTTCCATGCCCTCCGTATTGTCCGGCTAAGGCAATATTAATGCGCATTAGGGTGCCTTACGAGAAGATACAATTTGTGAAATTTGACGGTAAATTGAGATTATATATANATATATATCGCTGTTTCATTTTTTTTTTCTTTTTGAGCTCGACCGGCCGACCTCCTTTCAATCGCCCCGTCGGCAAGGCCCTTTTTGAGTCGTTACGCCGGTTGAGACACACTCCTTTTCACCATTTAATTTAGGTAATGAGTCCTTTGGCTGCAGCCCTAGACATGCTTTAGGGTGATAAGGAAGTTTCTGTTGCTTACTTGCTATCTTGCATGGACAGTCTGAGGGGGCATCTCGAGAGCAAGCGTCCACGCAGTAGACACTGCTCCCTTCTAATCTCGGTTCTTTTGGCTGGACTGGATAAACAATATTTGGCTGTCTGCTCATGGACAACAACTGCTTGATGGCTACTGTCAGTCATCTACGGTAAGCAAAAATGTTTTGATAAAATAATATGTAAGAAATTGGCTTCAGCTGCCTTTAAATAAAAACTGACAGCGTTCTTTTGTGTACTTTGGAGGTTTTGTTAACAGACCTTACAAGGCAGTTTCTGAAATATATTCAGTCTAACGTAATTCCTGCTATGTAGTCATCATTAACCTCTTTAAGACTGTTACGGGAGATCTGTTATTATGATATTTGTTCAAATACTGATAGGCACAACCAACATTCACTGTATCCATCTTTCTTTGTTTTGTTTTGCTTTCATTTCTTTAGTTTCTGAAAACTAAATGAATTTCAGTTGTAATGAGTTCTGAATAAATTTGATAAAGCCTCTGTCTGTATTTTGAAGCTCTTTTGTGAATTCACACTGCAAAATTACTTTGATTTGACCATCCTGTTTTTATTATAGTCATGATACATTCCTTTCCAGATTCAAATTAGTCTGGACTCAAGATCAAGCAGTCAGGGAAAAGTCAGAGGCCCTTCTCAAGGCCGAACTCAACAGTATGTCATCAGCTCCAAAAAAGACCAGAGAAGGCCAGAAGAGGTCACTCTTCAATTTTGAAAATGGGAAAGAGAAGGCGAAGAACCAGGATATGGACTTCCTTGAATCAAGGAGAACCGACATGCAAATGATCGAAAACTACCCCCGAGTTAGGGCTGTCTTTCGGAAGTACAACTGTGTGCTGCCTTCATCAGCAGCAGTGGAAAGACTCTTCAGTGCTGGGGGTCTGGTGCTGAGACCCACACGTAGCAGACTGGGAGATGAACTTTTGAGGCACAAGTGCTTCTGAAATACAACAACTGTGAATGTTTATTATTCATTTTTCCCTTTTTATCTCTTTAATGAATAAATGTTATTCTGTAAACAGTGACATTGTTTCAATTAACTGTATGAAGCATTCATGTTTTTTTTTCATAATCATATATTAAACAAGCTGGTATAAGTAGTGAAAAAAGTAGTGAGTACTTTTTAAAAAGTAGTGGTAAAGAAGAGAATACCAAATTATAGAAAGTAGATTTAGAGTAGTGAAATTACTTT
>JAWQUT010000073.1:1432656-1456151 GCA_033807755.1 Ellobium chinense
TCGTCAATTTTTTTTTTTGGATCGCTGTGTTTCATTTTTTTTTTTTTTGAGCACGACCGGCCGACCTCCTTTCAATCGCCCCGTTGGCAAGGCCCTTTTTGAGTCGTTACGCCGGTTGAGACCCACTCCTTTTCACCATTTAAGTAATGAGTCCTTTGGCTGCAGCCCTAGACATGCTTTAGGGTGATAAGGAAGTTTCCCTTGCTTACTTGCTATCTTGCATGGACAGTCTGAGGGGGCATCTCAAGAGCAAGCGTCCACGCAGTAGACACTGCTTCCTTCTACTCTCGGTTCTTTTGGCTGGACTGGATAAACGCTTTGGCTGTCTGCTCATGGACAACAACTGCTTGATGGCTACTGTCAGTCATCCACGGTAAGCACAAATGTTTCGCCATAATTCAACCTTTTCCCTAAACCCTTTTCTTTGTTAAACAATGACAATTGCTCACTCATTTACATCTCCAAAAATTGTATATTAAAGTAAATATTTTCATTTCTTATATATTTAATTATTTCCAGTGCATGAAACACTGTTTCTTAGGTAATGATAATGATGATCATAATGACAATGATGATGATAATGATAGTAATGATGATGATGATGATGATGATGAATAGAGAAACCCACAAAACAGGAAAATGCAGAATGCATGAGAAGAGAATGTGAGGCTAAATTAGATAAATGCGTTGAACAAAAATACCTAGCAGTACACAAAGAAACACGGAAAAAAAGAAAGAGTTTAAAAAAAAAGCCGACTGACTAGGAATCGAACCTGATTAGTACATAGCAACATGCCGTGAGAATTAGTAACAGTTCATTTTGATGCTGTGTCTAATCAGATATATAAAATAGCGTGCTCTCGGCGGTCTAGTGTTGCTTTGATTATATTTACATCCGCCACTGTCATTGCTATTTGTTTATACTGTCGCACATTGTTAAGTATTTTGTACTCATATGTTGTGCTGACATGAACTTCATAAACTTTCTTGAATTTTGAATTTTGAACAAACATGCGTGTGTCATGAATACGTCGGAGAAAAACAAAGAGACTTTGCGGGTCTTTACCAGAGACGTCATTCATAGGGTCAAATGTTTCTGCTGATGTTTTTTGTTGAATTCTGTCTCATAGTAGTTAATTATGCCGTCTTACGGTAAAAGGCCTTATTTGCCAAAATCACAACTTTATAGGAGAGGCAAGCAAAANGGTCAGTAGTTTTCGAGTCTATAGGGAACATAGGGGTTGAGTTACAGTTTTATAGTATAGATATGTTGTGCTGACATGAACTTCATAAACTTTCTTGAATTTTGAATCTTGAACAAACATGCGTGTGTCATGAACACGTCGGAGAAAAACAAAGAGACTTTGCGGGTCTTTACCAGAGACGTCATTCCTAGGGTCTAATGTTTCTGCTGTTGTTTGTTGAATTCTGTCTCATAGTAGTTAATTATGCCGTCTTACGGTAAAAGGCCTTATTTGCCAAAATCACAACTTTATAGGAGAGGCAAGCAAAATTTCTTATTGAACTTCATACCTTTAACGCTTTAGTGACGTATCCTTTTGTGTTTTAAAGATCGTATATCCACCTCAAAAAAATAGTGAGATATACGGTCCTTTATGATAAAACGCTAGAACTATACAAGCTACGAAAGAGTAACTCGGATAAAAAGAAACAAAATGCATGTATGAGGTTCTGAACAAAAGTGTCAAACGATGAATCTGACTGAATTTGGCTGGAACGGTCGCTCCTTGTAAAGCGACAGTATTCATAACCCTGTTTGCATCAATCTGTATGGATTA
The DNA here is from genome assembly GCA_033807755.1 of Ellobium chinense. Classification (NCBI taxonomy): domain Eukaryota; kingdom Metazoa; phylum Mollusca; class Gastropoda; order Ellobiida; family Ellobiidae; genus Ellobium; species Ellobium chinense. Next base: position 1,434,456 of record JAWQUT010000073.1, read on the forward strand.
CATGTAATTAACTAAAATAGTAAATCCTGCCTGAGAGTAAATCCACAAGAGCATAGAGGAGGTGCGATTAACCAGACAACGTCATAAAGAGAGGCAGTTAATTTCCAACTTCAATAACACAGTCAGCTTTGCGCAATGGCGGTCCGCTTACTGACGACATGTGCTTAATCGTAACATTTTAAGATACCAGAACAATACACATTCTTTACTGGAAAGGAAAGTTGCAGCGTCCGACAGACCATGTTAAATCATACGATACCCTGTTATTTCAATGAAACAGTTTTTGAAGTGTCTGTCAACATGATATAATGTCTCTGCCTGCCCCAGACAACTTACAGGGTTATGTTATGCAAAGTCCGAATTCTTCCACCCACTGCGCGCGAGGCGGCCATCAGCTTACGTCAAATACGTTCTACCAGCATAGTCAAGATGTCTAGCCAGTGCTCTGCGGATGGCCGATAACATGTCGGTATGAATCTTTTAATTCCACTGTAAACCGCAGCTGTGTCAAACAAAATCATGCTGAGGCAATGAAACTGCAGAATATTTCACCTGGTTTACACGGTCAATTTTTACTTTTGAATTTGGATGACTAAAGCCTTACTTGAAAGCTGAATACATTATCAAATTGAAGTGTCTGTAGTTGCTAGAACTTCAGTGACGCTGCTGTTCGGGGAAGGGGAATAACTCTACACACAAGAGCAAATCCCAGTCACCCCAGCTCCTTTTATTGCGTCATATTACACACGAGTGCATACACCTATTCTTATATATACACACACCATACTCTATCTTCGCCAAATTGTCTCGGTATACACCATAGGTAATTTTCAGGGAGAAAACTTACTGGAAAACAGAAGTTATATTTGACGTGCGTGATCACGTTGAAGTCACTTGATAATCGCAACGTCTCTTAATCGCACTTCATTCATGTTCCCGAGGAGTTGCCAGAAAGAGTAATGGGTTGTAAGACAGTATGAAGCCACGAAATCGAGATTTAGATAGCCAGTCTATGTGTTGTGTTTGTGTTCGAATGCGTGAGAAACGTAGTGTGATAACCAAATAAATTTCGAGGGATGCCTGCGCGAAGGACTTATCTTTCTTATATAATTCATATTACGATACATTCTTTGCGCAGGCACCCCTCGCAATGTGAATGCATGTGATGCAGCGTGGCTTAATGGTTACGGCGTTGGATTCAAGATCTAAAGATCTTGGGATCGATTCCCTACAACGTTCGTGTTGTAAGTGCCTTCGGAAAGCATTTCATTCACATTTTTCTCAATTCACCGTCTGTAAGATGGGTACCTGGCTATCCGGGGTGGAAGATGATGTCAGAATGCTACCGATAGGAGCCTGTAAATGGCAACCGCACTGTATGCTACCGAGGGAGCTGAAAAGTCTTAGAACAATCAGGCCTGCAAGAGTTATGATAATGTGAAGTCGCGGGAACCGGCATTAGCCTGGATACAACACTTATAACCCGCATTATTATTATTATTATTGTTGTTGTTGTTGTTGGGGTCGCGAGGTCCCCCTGCACACTGCTTTCTGAAGACAGTTAAATCGCGTGCGAATCTGTTATCTACATTACACTTGTATCAGGGACGGGTTTAAAATAGCAGCTCACTTCTCATCACGAGATATAGTATATAGTTCACTAGTGCCGTGAACGTCAACAGCTCGATAGCTCAGTGGTCGGAACACTGGACTTGAGAATCAAGGGTCCAGTGTTCGAGTCTCACTGTCAGGGCACCTCTTTTAATGAGGGGGAGGGGTTGGGACACGAGTGAGGGACATAACGAAATACTCTATCCATAACATTTTCAGTATTATACTCATGGTTTCTCTTAGTCCGACATCATGGAATGAAAAGATTTCTTTAGGGAAATATAATAAGCACAAGTGTATTGTAGATAGTAAGGGCCGTAGGCACAATGCTTTCTAACTTTGCGGGCTGGCAGTAACAATCATTGATTGTTTTTAGAGTTTCTCGTAATTACTGTGGGGCCGTAATTAGCACCCCGAAGCCCCCACCCCCCCAAAGAAGGGAGGGAAAATGGGATCAGGTGAAATAAAAGATTAGAGAAGAGAAGACTATGGAGAAAAGGAGAGAGAGAGAGAGAGGAGAGACGATAGACTGTATTTTATGACATAAGATTGATCAAAATAATATCTTGATTAGTTTATTACTTTTTTCCAAGGTGGGGGAGGGAGATTATATAAGAATAAACTAAAGAAACACCAGATTTCTATTTATTTATATCACGGCATATTATTTTCTTATGACACTACCATGCAATGAAACAAGTAAATTCAGTGAAGGCAGAGGGGAGGGTGGANAAGCCGCTGCTGTTCGGGGAAGGGGAATAACTCTAGACACAAGAGCAAATCCCAGTCACCCCAGCTCTTTTTACTGCGTCATACTACACACGAGTTCATACACTTATTCTTATATACACACACCATACTCTATCTTCGCCAAATTGTCTCGGTATACACCATAGGTAATTTTCAGGGAGAAAACTTACTGGAAAACAGAAGTTATATTTGACGTGCGTGATCACGTTGAAATCACTTGATAATCGCAAAGTCTCTTAATCGCACAAAGAGTAATGGGTTGTAAGACAGTATGAAGCCACGAAATCGAGATTTATGGAGCCAGTCTATGTGTTGTGTTCGAATGCGTGAGGAACGTAGTGTGATAACGAAATAAATTTCGAGGGATGCCTGCCCGAAGGACTTATCTCTCTCATATAATTCATATTACGATACATTCTTTGCGCAGGCACCCCTCGCAATGCATGTGATGCAGCGTGGCTTAATGGTTACGGCCTTGGATTCAAGATCTAAAGATCTTGAGATCGATTCCCTTCAACGTTCGTGTTGTAAGTGCCTTCGGAAAGCATTTCATTCACATTTTCCTCAATTCACCGTCTATAAGATGGGTACCTGGCTATCCGGGGTGGAAGATGATGTCAGAATGCTACCGATCGGAGCCTGTAAATGGCAACCGCACTGTATGCTCCAGAGGGAGCTGAAAAGTCTTAGAACAATCAGGCCTGCAAGAGTTATGATAATGTGAAGTCGCAGGAGCCGGCATTAGCCTGGATACAAAACTTATAACCCGCATTATTATTATTATTGTTATTATTATTATTATTGTTGTTGTTGTTGTTGTTGTTGTTGTTGTTGTTGTTGTTGTTGTTGTTGTTCTTATTAGTATTATTGCCATAAAGTACTCAGGGCAAAGCATTAAAGCTACTCTGCAGGTTTTCAAGTACGTGAGGTCACGAGGTCCCCCTGCACACTGCTTTCTGAAGACAGTTAAATCGCGTGTGAGTCTGCTATCTACATTACACTTGTAACAGGGACGGGTTTAAAATAGCAGCTCACTTCTCATCACGAGATATAGTATATAGTTTACTTGTGCCGTGAACGTCAACAGCTCGATAGCTCAGTGGTCGGAACACTGGACTTGAGAATCAAGGGTCCAGTGTTCGAGTCTCACTGTCAGGGCACCTCTTTTAATGAGGAGGAGGGGTTGAGACACTAGTGAGGGACATAACGAAATACTCTATCCATAACATTTTCAGTATTATACTCATGGTTTCTCTAAGTCCGACATCATGGAATGAAAAGATTTCTTTAGGAAAATATAATAGGCACTAGTGTATTGTAGATAGTAAGGGCCGTAGGCACAATGCTTTCTAACTTTGCGGGCTGGCAGTAACAATCATTGATTGTTTTCAGAGTTTCTCGTAATTACTGTGGGGCCGTAATTAGCACCCCGAAGCCCCCACCCCCCCAAAGAAGGGAGGGAAAATGGGATCAGGTGAAATAAAAGATTAGAGAAGAGAAGACTATGGAGAAAAGGAGAGAGAGAGAGAGAGGAGAGACGATAGACTGTATTTTATGACATAAGATTGATCAAAATAATATCTTGATTAGTTTATTACTTTTTTCCAAGGTGGGGGAGGGAGATTATATAAGAATAAACTAAAGAAACACCAGATTTCTATTTATTTATATCACGGCATATTATTTTCTTATGACACTACCATGCAATGAAACAAGTAAATTCAGTGAAGGCAGAGGGGAGGGTGGAGGGGTAGGGGACTGAAGAGATATTTACGACCCTGACCAGTGCGTTGTGTACACTGCCTCAGATTCCCAGACTGGCTCGTTGATAATAATTATTATGCTGTACCACATTAAGGACGTGCGGTTTCTGACATAGGTTTCTCACACACAAAAAAGTGATCAGCTATACAACCAACATCATTGGCTTGCCAGTCGATATTACTTGTAACCACCACACAATCTTCGTTATGGCTTTTCGATGTGTGATTCCCATTGTTTGGATTGCCCTGTAAGAAGATCGCCCTCATCAAGCTGGGATCAATCTTGTCCTTATCCGTTATCCATTCGAATACGCCCTCCACTTGCCAGTCGTCCAACCCAATCCAGGATGAGTCTGTGACAATTTGTCTGAGAATCTGGAACTTCTCCAGCGTCTTGCTGACAAACAGATGACTGTCTAGAGTTTGACAGTAGCTTTGAGCTTCCCAGTAGTTCTTTTTCTTCTTCACGTAAGTGAGGCAGGCGGGCGTGTTGTAATTGGCGTAGACAGTGAAGTCTGGTGTGAAGTCACAGGTGTAGCCAAGGTAGAGGTCACCTTCTTCAGAACTTGGTGCCGCCTCTGAGGCATTGAGCCACCTTCCAGGAGTGCAATGCCCGGTCGTTCGATTATACATGACGCTCCAGCAGTCAGAGGTGTACCTTGAGAGGAAAGAACCGAGAGTGAAAATCAAACATTTGCATTGATAATTCGCCACTTTGCTCTGAAAATGGCGTAAGTCATTTTTCGCAAGACTGAGAAAACACGGGTGAGACATTTTATCGCCAAGCAGAAAAGTATTAGTGTTTTTAATATCTTTGCAGCTGAAAATTTGGCAAAATAATGTTGTTGCATTTCAATTCTATTATGTCATTCTTACCTTTAAAAAATGGCCCCATGTCTGATAGTACTAGAGTGAAAAAAAAAAGATGTCGTAGTCTAGATTCCATAAAGATATTACAGATTGGAAACTCTCTCACTCTGAGAGTGATGCAACAGAAGATCTTCGAAAGAAGACACCCTTGTCTCCATCTAGCAAGTTTTTCGGGCTCTTTGACGTCCTGACACCCTAAAGGGGTGTGGCAACCATCCTTAAGTCATGACTCTCAAACGTCAAAGAGATGTTTTAGTCCAATTTACATAAGAATATTGTATACATTATTCATATCGCTATCTAACTCTCCCAGTGCCAGATTGACCTCTTAGCAAAAGTAACAACCTAAGAGGGGCCCTGCATTTAATGCTTGGAAACTGCCTGGTGAAATGGGGAACCCTAGGTCAGAGTTCTTGCTTATCGGCATTTCCTTCGCCAGATTTGCGACAGTAATAGAGAAGGCGAGCGAGCGTCCGCGATATGTAAATTACATTCTCCCCCCCCCCCNCTCCACTCACATATACACAAAATACATAAATACGGTATAAAGGGAACAAAAGCTTTTCCCAAGAAAATTATTCATATTCTCTCTTTCTTTCTTTCTTTCTCTCTCTCTCTCTCTTTTTCTCTCTCTCTCTTCCTTTGTGGGTGTCTCCCTCGACTACAATAAAGGGGGTTCTGCGAATCTACTCCTGATGCCTGCTGCTACGTGCCCCNCCCCTTCTTGTACTTACCTGTCCATGCAGGTGGAGACACAGTCAACCAGAGAACGAGTAGTCCAACCTGCGTCTAAACGAATAGGACCAAAACCAGGGCTGGATGTCTGATAGAAAGTGTTGGTTAACAGCGTGCTGCCAAGAGACGTTGCTGCCACTTGAGTGGCTGAAAAAAAAAAAAAAACAAAGAGAAGTTGGTGAGGGAAAGAAGAGGTGGGAAAGGTTTGGAGGTGGGCAGGAGGAAGAGGAAGCGCTGCAGATTTTTTTTTTGGAAGCTGAGTTGGTTTTGAATTCCATACCCTTCATCCTCCCCATCTTCCTCTCCTTTGCTCACCCACACACCTAACACCACACACATCCCATCCACGCCCATTACGAGTACTGTTAGATAACACTGGACTTACCAAGGAATGTAGAATTTGGGGTTTGATTATGGCGATGACGACAACGACAACATTGACCACAGCGATATTTTTTATCAGTCGTAATACATTTTGATAAGGACCACAGCAGTTATTATCTATAAGTATTTTGATAGTAGATTATTGTCACGTTTTATATATATGTACTTTAGACATACTAATTCACTACATCATACTATCGATACTAATGTGTAAAGATGATGATAACGACCATAGCGACGACGACGTAGATGGTGATGATGATGATGATGATGATGATGATGATGATGATGACGATGATGATGATGATGATAATAATGATGATTGAAGCGAAGTTTGGTTCCGCCCAAACTTTACACAAAACTGTTTTTGAAACCTACATAATGAATTATTATAAATAATCGACGTTTTGTGTAGACATGCTGCTGCTGATGATGATGATGATGATGACAATGGTGATTATGATGATGATAATGATGATGAAAATGATTGACTATTGATCATTTTTTTTCTCTTCTTACGACATTTCATTCCAGTTCATTGATTTTCTACACCTGAAGAAGGACGCCAGTCCGAAAATTTGTGTATTAAATTTGTTGAATTGTTATGTTTTCTTGCTTTACTTATTTACAACCGGTGCGGATAAATGTTTCGCAAATAATGATGATGATAATGATGATGGTGATGAATGTGATGATGATGATGATTATGATGATTAAAACTAAATATGATTCTGATGATGATGATGATGATGATGATAATGATGATGATGGTGGTGATGATGATGATGAAGATGATGATTATGATGATGATGATGATGATGATGATAATGATAATGATGATGATGATGATAATGTAATGATGGTGATGGTGATGATGATGATGGTGATGAGGATGATGATGAAGATGATGACGATGATGATTATATCTGCTGGAGAAAAAGAAGTCGCATGAGCGGGCATTAGCCTGGATAGGCAGCTTATAAACCGCATTCTTCTTCTTTTTCTTCCTCTTCTTTCTCTTCCTTTTATTAGTATGATGATGATGAAGATGATGACCCTACGCTTCTTCTTACCCAGATATTTCATTTTGCATTTTTACTTAACCTGATGAAAAAAAATCACATTTTTTTTCGAAAATTCGTAATTACTTTATATCATCATAAAAGTCTATTTTAAATATTAAAGTATAATTTTTAAACCTTTGCTGGTTTGGACTGAGCTTTAAATTTTTAAAAATGTGTTCCAAAATAATGATGATGATGACGATGATGATTATGATGATGATGACGACGACGACATGTACTCACCCACAAAGAACAAGTAGCTGAGCATACTGCCTGATTAGAGCCGAATATTCGTAGGTCACATTATTTGTAGTATTCCCTATGCCCACTATCTATTGTTAGCTGATATATCTCTACACGATCTCCTGCCTTCTCGACCATGCCTTGCTGCTAGTACAGACTCAGCTGGAACGGTGATATGAATATGAGACTGACAATTTGCGCGATGTTCACAGCCATGTTGTTGCACTCCATCATGGGCTCACGTCGTGCTGTCATGCTTCACTGTGCCGAATACGTCTCACCAAGGCTAAGAGTTAATGCAGGGGTTCCCAACTTTTCTGGTCGGCATATCCCTTTGACAGAACGCTTTCAGGCACCATGAGAATAGAAGCATAGCCAGGACACTTAGGAAGAGCCAGCGTGACGTAAAAATAAAGTCGCTACTTACATCGTCACTAGAAGGACAAACATCAAAATTGTTCGTTGGATCTTCGATTGGGGGGCTAAGCATGTATAAGATTGCCGTGAGGGCAAGGACGTCAGTGTTCTCTACTCAAGGAAACACATCTCTCTCTACGCCCAAAAACAAACCTGCCTACCTGTTTACACTCACCAGCATCCATCTAGTCTTACTGGTAAAAAATCCTAGAATATCATGACCAATGATAGCAGGATTAAAAAAACAACAACAACAAAACAACACCAGCCCTATGGATAAATTATGTAAAAATAACCATATAATACGAGATCAGAAAACAAATGTGGTAATATCAGATGCAGTCCTGAATTTATGAAAAGAATTATTTGCCAGCCGCGTTGTAGTTTTTTTTTTGTTTTCAATGTTTTCAAGGACCTAAGCGGTCACATTTATGTGGGTCTATGGTTTGCAAAAGAAAGACACGTTTTTGACACAAATTCATCGAACCTCAAATTGTGAAAAATCTAATTGGAGGATCGCCTCTGTGGACAGCGAAGTTTAATACAATTTGAACACAGATGTTTATTATCTAAAGTGACTGTTAACAACTGAACAAATAGGACTTTTATTTACCCCGGGGGAAGCTTGGTTTACAATGCCATAAATATGTTACATCTCATTTATTCCGCAGACCCAAGGAGCGGTAAATATCATACATGTAAATACATGATATTATATGTGAAACATATAACAAAGTCCATGCTGGTCGCCTGCGATGCATCGCCCTGGTCATCCCAGCTCTAACCCCAGATACTTATTTACACCTGAGTCGAGCGGGGAAAAGAGAGTCAAGTGTCTATCTCAAGATCACTTTGATGGCCCATGAATCGAACACACAAACCATAGAAAAACAACAGAAATATTATTCCCTACACGTAATATTACTGACACAGTCCCCCTATGTGTCTTATGGCGAATTACATTATAATTTTCCGAAGTGGGGAGTGAGCAGACGCAAACAGATGCTCACTCAAAGTAGTATGAAGGAGACAGTGTTCAAGAAGACAAATGCAGAAAGAAAATGTAAGAAAAAATGGCGGCGTGGTCATGTATAGACGTCTATCTGCTCCCAAAAATGACGAAGGCGATGAATGCCGACGCAGAGGTCGCGGGTTCGATTCCCACCACCTCACTTTCTTTCCTTCTTCCATTTTCTCTCTACATTGTCTTCTTGGGCACTTTCCCCTTTACCCTATTTTGTGTGAGCATCTGTTTTCTTCTGCTCACTTTCCACCTCTGTCTCTAAGTGTTCCGTTTCCACCTTGTACTACTATAGTTTTTCAGCATGTCTATGGCAGATGTGGTTGATGAATGCATGTTGTTACATACTTATCGCTGCATTTTGAGATAATAAGGCTCCGGCCGATGCTAGCTTCCAGGATATGTGAGAAATAGCTAACAGTGCTTGTCTAGATATTACATTTGGTGACGCGTACCGCAGGTTGAGAACCTTGGGCTTTAAGCGTCGCCGTGATCTGAATGCAAGAGATCACCATCTGATATCTTTTCATATGGAAACCAGGCATGCATCGATAACGCTGTTCAGTCTCTGACTTTGAAAGGAAAAAAATAAACAACAAAGAAAGCCAACTAAAATCTCATCAATCTGGACTGATGTGTGTGTCTCATTTGTACTTTTATGTTTTCTATTCCAGGACCGCCCTATGCATTGGCAGTCTCTCATTAATTTTCAATTTACAACTTCAGTTTATTTGTCTGAACTCAGGTTACAAACATTATAACATATGGATAGTCAAACATGAATATGGCAAATTCATAGGCAGATTTAAAAAGATATAACTGCATATGCACTAAATCAAAAACAAACAAACAAACAAAAAAGCAAGAAACAAAACCTGGCATAGCAATATTTTCCAGTTTGTGTGGTGATTAATAGAGGATCTGTAATGAGTGTTTGTTTGATATCAGATTTATGAAATGCAGATACATTTGAGACTGTGGCGAGCGAACATGATAAATGTATAACAAATTTCAGAAATCTGATGTCAAGCAAACACGAGTTTCAGATCCTTTTTATTATATAAACTATAACTAATTAAAAAAATGATTTTTTTTATCCTGAAAAGGACCCTGAAGTGGCATTCACCCTGTTTGAGACACATCAATCAAAACTGAACTGAATGAACCACACAGTTATTACGCGACACAAAGTAGATCCAAACAGCTGTCAATCATCGATGAAACTTTAGACCACAGAAACACTGACATTTCAGGTACTTCAATTCAAATGTTTAACTGAAATGAAACTGAAATGTGAAGACAAGTAATAAGAAAAACAGACTGAAACAATTTTTTTTTTAAAATCTAGACAGAGGGAAACATCACCGCAGGGAATATAGTTACAAAAGAAATGACGTCACATATTCATGACTCACAAAAGAAATGACGTCACCTCTTCTTACGCCTAAAGGTTTCCAAGGCTTCCAATCAAAGTATTCGCAAGCAGTTCAAAGGTCAATTTATGTAACGTGTGACATACCAAAAAATTATTACACACGTTTATGTCACCGGAAATAGGTCCTGTTTATATGATAACATTGGGTACGATACTCAGTATCGAAAGAGGAAATGTTGCACAGTAATATGCTTAAAGCGTTATGAATTTCAGCTGATCTTACAAAGACTAGCATGTTTTAAGAGGATGTGTTTGTTTTGACTGGATAAGACTGCTTCGTGAGTTTTTGAAATATTAACGTGTCTGTAATATCTGTCTTTTAGAAATTTGTGTTTTTCACATTTATATATATATATATATTTTGTGATCAGACAAAGCTCAAAACATCAAGATTTCAAAATGATTTTTAAAAATCTCCAAGATTTAAGAGGATGTGTTTGTTTTGACACGAGGAAAATTCGTGAGGTTTTGACGTACTGGGCAGTCTGTAATATTTGTCTTTTAGAAATTAAAAGAGTTCATTTGTAGGCATTTGTAGGCCGAAATTACAATGCTTACAAAGGCGTTCGTCAATGCTAAAGTTATACCATCCATCAATCTCAATCAGTAAACGAGGATTACATGATTGTTCAGCAGGGCGGTTTACGTTGTAGTGTCCATGGGAAAGACACTTCACTTCCATTTCCCACACTCGACTTAAATGTAAATGAGTACTTTAGAGCTGAGGAGACCAGTGGCCGTATGCATAATCCATAAGTTGGTTAACGTATTGCGTTAACAGCAGTGAACACTACTAATGTTTTGGAAGTTTCCCGTGGTTACCGTATTGCGTCAACTAACGTAAGGATTATGCATACGGCCGCAGCACGGAATACAGTCACAGTGGCCTTAGGCATAATCCTTACGTTAGTTAAGGCACTGCGGTAACCATGGGAAACACCCAAAACATTAGTAATGTTCACTGTGGTTAACGCAATACGTTAATTAACGTATGGCTTATGCATATGACCCCGGGCGCTACACCGTGGACGATCAACAATGACTATGTTATGCTTCATTTGAAAATATGTTTCTGTAATATGTATAATGTGTACTGTCCTCTGTGTTTGTATCATGAATAAAATGAATAACAGTGTATGGCCCTGTAAACGAATCTTCCCACAGAGTAAATGAAAGTCCTTTTTTTCCCCTCGCTATCTTCCCCTTGTAGTATTCTGCTTCATACCAAACACGATTCTGTTAATATTAACAAAGAATGCATCTTATGTTGTCCCAGGAAAGCCGTGAATCAACGTTTAAAACGCAGTACAGGCATGACACGTAATTATTCCACATTCGACTCCGTCCCTGACAGGCTCCAAATAATTATGCCTGCGTACCTTAATTCTCCTTTCTCCTCTTGCCAATCCGCTGGCACCAACGGCATCACTGCAGACATGACTGAGCATGTACGGATCTGCCCAGAGTGCAAGGATGTCGGTTCTGATAACCAGGAAACCGGTAGCCAATCCGCTCCTTGCAGATTTATTCCGCATAATACCAGACCTGATCCTGTTTACATTAACAGATAATGTATCTCATCTTCTCCAACAGTGCCGTGAATACTGAACACGTATGGCAACAAAAAAAGCGGTGTAATTGAAAGGAACTGATGGAAATGTGTATTAAAATTTAATCCCTCCGCATTATGTTACCACATTGTTTCAAGAAAGTGGAGAGTGCGGGCTACAAAGAAGTCGATAAACTTTAATCTGAATGGATCTTCGATTTTCGAAAGCGATGTAATTAATAAGGTAGGCAGTGGCACATGCTAGCACAGTCGAGCCCGTTTATTGACAATCCTCTTCAGTAACCCTCTTTAGAGACAGTACAGTCTTCTTTTATCTGAAATACTGAAGTTACCAATATGTAAAAGCTAGGATTGATAATAGCAGTTCCTTTCAGTTGCAACATTTTCAATAAATATGACGTCTTCATTAAATGGTGTCGACTGTAATTCGTTAGGCACACTAGATGACAATAAACGGGAACCAGACAAGTCGATATGACCAGAATACACTCTTGGCAAGAAAACAACAAGATATTTGGAAGATCTGACGGAAAGATAACACCGTTGGTGTATTTAGCCCACTGGTGTGCACCGCCCACATTGTAAATATTTGACTGCATTCCTTGGCAACATGAGAGCCACATAAACAATGATCATGGCACAACATTTCATTCCTATTTTCACCAGTCCATCCGCCTGTAAAATGGGTATCTGGCTATAGGCAGTAAAAGATATTTTCAGAATGCTAGTGGTTAACGCTTGTAAAGTGCAGCGCACTATTTATTATGCTCCTCATGGAGTTGAAAGTCCTAGAGTAATCAGGTCTGCTGGGGTAATGGTAGCGAGAAGTCGCATGGGTGGGTATTAAACCAGTGGCCGAATGCATATTCCTTACGTTAGTTAACGCAATGCGGTAACCACGGGAAATACCCAAAACATAAGTCGTGTTCACTGTGGTTAAAGCAATACGTTCATTAATGTATGGATTATGCATACGGCCCCAGGGCGCTACACTGTGGACGATCAGCAATGACTATGTTATATGTTTCATTTGAAAATATTATGTTTCTCTATATGACGTGTACTGTTCTATGTGTTTGTATCATGAATAAGGTGAATAATATTGTATGGCGCCATAAAAAAATCTCTTTACGAAGTAAACCTCATTATTATTGTTTTTATTATTTTACATCGTCTGTTCTAGATAAATGAAATAATGTTCGAGTTGCTAGACCTAGATAAGATTATTGGTAAATTCTGAAGATAATGTTAAGGTCAGTGGAAAGGGAGAGAGGAAGGGGGTAGGGAGGTGGGGGAAAGGATGGGGAGTGGAAAGAAGAATATGAATTTTTCATTTATAATGTTTTCTGCCACACAGTCATGCTCACTCCAGTGAATAGACCTATAACATTTGATCAACTTTTTATTAACTCAATCAGTATGACATGCATAATATTCTTTACGGGTTTTCAAGAAATTTCAATGCCTAAGGCTGGCTTTAGACCCATCGACCTTAAGCCATCCGCTGTTGAGACCTGGATGGCACGGGAAATAGAATACAGTATCTTTCACTATGTCACCTCAACGCAAAACCGTCCGGCCAGAGAATCGAACACACAAATCCAAAACTTTGTGGTCTTCAGTTCATGACACCTACTCACAAATCACATAGCCACGTCATGCATAGAAATCCAATGACTTCGTGGTGATAAGTTTGTGCAAGATGATTGATAATATGTGCATTACTGCATTACTACTGCATATGAGGGAAAGAAGATGTATATACTTAAAATATATGTAAGTACTTGTAAGAGTATGTGAATGTGGAAAGAAGTAACATAGTGGATTGAATGAGAGAAGAAGCGAGAATGATGACGCTCGAGAAGCCAGTGACATGTGAGAGACAATAAAATGGTGAGAAAGGGAAGTAACTGGTGTATTTATTAATCATGGATGTGAGCGCGTTTCTTTCTTTCTTTCTTCATTTCTCTTCTTTTCCTCATTTTCTTCTCTCCCTCCTCACCTATTTTGACTTCATGTAGATTATATATCGAATTTCTGCTATTGGCCAGGAGCCCAAAGACTCTGAATCTTGAAACTTGAATCCTCTTAAATCTGAACAGATCAGATGTTAATATCAAGTAATCAGCAGTTCAATATCAACCTCAGTGCGGGTCTCTCGTTGTCTCCACTTCTTCGCCAGCAGAGCCGATAACATGTCGTACGTTCGGAGGAGTAGCGCGGTTATGTGTATTTCTGTCCCGATAGTGTATACTTACGGCAGTTGTCAACGAATGGCGCTGTGGCACGGTTGAAATTATGCAGACAAGTGTGAATGCCGCCGTTGCGCGGTGCTCCCACTCCACCCAGACTGCATGTAATTCATCTTACCTAATTTTCTTTCAAATCGCCGCAAGTGTCTTGTAGATTAGCGTCAGGCTCGTGACGGCAAGTGACATCCCGCTGGCAAAGCTCCGTAAACCGAGGTTGCCAGACTTGGCTCTTTTGGAGCCAAATACCAGATTTTTGGTTCTTTTAAACAGTCCTTGGCTTCAAAATAACGACTGACTCTTCAGCTCTGAGTTGGCTCTAAGAGACTTCAGATTAAAATCGACTACTTTCCTTTACAGAAAGTACCTATAGCTCTGGTACTTCAAGTGACGCGGCTTCTGTCATAATTTCAATTTAACAATTATTTCTATTATGCTGCTCTGATGTGTGTAGAGAAGTTTATGACGATTTAGTAACTACGTATATCCAATAGTCTACATAAGGAGTTCGTTGTAAATGTCCGCCTTATGTCAAATCCTGACTTTAAGAGGCCATTTCCAGACAAAGTTTGGCTCTTTTCTTGGCTCTTTTTTTTTGGCTCTTTTTCGTATGCGATTTGGCTCCTGCTCAAAAACAAAAATTCTGGCAACCTTGCCGTTAAACCAATCAAAGCACGTGACCCGGCAAAGATACATGGTAACCTTATCTGAATTAATGAGAAAATGAGTTTCTCGAGCACACAATGAGCACACAAACAAGCATACCAGATAAATTACAATTTCTATAGATATACATTTAGTTTGTGCAAGCATAAGTATGACTTCGTATATACATGCTCATCATGCAAGCTATTTATCATACGAGTTTTACGCAGTGATTGAAGAGACCTAGGTATTTTATTTTCTTAATGCAGTTCGTTCGTCGTTATCACATCGCATATCATATCAGTGATATCACGGTAATAGCTTGTAAACATACGCCACTGCACAGCAACCCCCCACACCTCTGCTGTCATCTATTGTATATTTGGCAACTTGTGTCACTTGTCTGTACAAACTATCACGGCTGCAGACCTCAAAATTGGTGTGAGGGCACAAGAAGACACATTGAAAGGCTCTCGATTTTCGCCACTTAGAATAGCCAAATTAAGAAAAAAATATTTTATAAAAATTTCCGGTCCTTCTACGGCCATTGGTAATCCTGGTCCGGAAACGAAACAAAATTTTTCTAGGGGATGACGTCATCAAAATTTCCGTACGCAGAAGTGTTCACAGGGGGGAGAACTACAGCGTTGTTTTTTTGGGGGGTACAAGCGTATGAGTTGGAAAATGGAGAAGGGGGNGGGGGGTGCGGGGAGAAGGAGGAGGTGGAGAAGCACACGACATAAAAAATTGTTCAGTATATATTTGATATCCCACGCCGTTCCCAAGGGCCAGTTCCTCAGCTAGTATTCGAATAAGTGAGAGGTCAAGGAAGTTTCTTTTTTCCGATTTTTTAAACGATACCAACGCAGGGGGTTATCGCAATAAGTATGCCATCTCTAAGCAACAGCCACCCTAGCGCTTTATCGGAGTCACGTAAGTCGTATTCGATATTAATTCACTTATCAGTGCAAGTACGTATCATGAAATAAACATTAAGATTAGAGGATTATTTTTTTTTGAGTGTGCTATTCTTACGCTAAAGTCTGAAACACACAAAGAAAGTTGGCGATATTTAAGAGCCTATGTCAGTTCGATGATGTCTTCATAGTTTTTCTTTCAATAGGAACCAATTTCTAGAAATAACTGAATTAAGTCTGTCGAAGGTTAGAGATGAATGCGCCGAGACTTGATGAAGAAAGGAGAAAATAATAGATAGATAGATAGATAGATAGATAGATAGATAGATAGATAGATAGATAGATAAAACCACGAACTGCACACGATGATGGGAAAAGTTTTCGACCACTGAGTGGCACCACAGTTGTGCTGTGGGCTGTTCAAATAAAAGGAAGATATTTTTATGGCATTTTATATGTAGATGTCTAAAAGATATGAAACCTCACAAAGTTTGCATCTCACCCCTCCCCTGCACCCCTCTCCCCCCCTCCAATCGCCTTCTTTTTGTTTTACCGTTTCCCCTTCTTTATATACCAATGATAATAAAAAAAAGGAGGCGCGGTTGAAAGTCCTCCATCAATCGTAAAGACTCTCTGGAGATAGTTGTGGTGAGCGGCATGTTACAGAGATCGAAATGTATCATGTGGTGTGCATCGAGTGATAGTGGCAATAATTTAGAAAGGCGTGAGTATTTAAGTGGAAGTCCCTGAGCGCCTAGACCAGTTGCCAATGGGCTTGAAGAGAGAAACAATTAAAAGAGAAATCAAAGATATTGTTTTTCCCTATTTGTCATCATCACCAGTATGGTGGCTACAGGGCTGCGCTTTTTGGTTGTTTCTTTTTTTTTTTTTGGTCACTACAATTTGATAAATGGGAAGCCACACTCCTTCTTGGTATTCTGTCAGCAGTCCTTAGCAAAGGGTACGCTTTTGGTTGAGGCGCGCCAGTAATCGTGAGGAGTTTTGTTAGAAATGTGTTGTCTTTTGAACAAAACCGGCAGAAAAAAAACTCGGGTAATATGGTGACAACTATCTACAGTTTCAAATTTGTTAGTGGAACATTCTATCAACAGACTTGTGTCGGAGAGGAGGAGTTGGCAAGAATCAACGGTGGTCTGTATGGTAATGAATGAGGCAAAATACAAGTATAGCAAACACCACTCGCAAGTCAGTGCATTGTTTCCTGTCTCTTCTGCATTACTCGCAGCCTTATTGGCTTGCCATCTTGATATTTCTTTTGCTAAGGAAGGAGTGTGGGTTCCCATTTCGTCAAATTGGAGGAATTTAACAAACATTCCATTGGCCCATCTGTGTGTCTATTTGCGTACCGAAAACAGCGCATAGAATGTTGCTCTGAAATTGGAGCTCATCTTCAAAAAAATAAAAAGGTTAGTCGACCCATTGATGTAATCTAATACAAACATAATAAACCCCATTGCGTTGAACAAATTATTATACTTTTTTAAAATGTAGAATTCGGGCTCCACAAGAGAGGCAAAAAAAATACCGATTCTGGGCAACAGATCGATAATGTAGATAAGGATAATGACAAATAACATCTTGGCTACTTGCTTTTCTCTTTGTGTCAGATTAGAAGTAACCCCTCCTGTGTTAGAATTGCTACGAAATGTGATCGATGACTTTCGCAAATAGTATACGGTTATGACCGAACAGGCGCAGAGTATAGCGAAACTCAAACAAGGAATAAAGATCGTCATGGTTTTGTGGTATGGCATGATGATACGCTCGTTGGAATAGTAGAAGGCGCTGTATGCATATACAGCTATGGTGGTGTTGTACTCTGGGCTGTAGACTTGAAAAACATCGTAGAAGAAGAAAACGCTGACGAAAGCTCCAAAGACGAGGATGGAGATCAGGGTGACAGTGACTAGTGTGAACTTTGGGGTAAAAAACAATTTGACTTTTAAGGGCATACTCACGCACAGACACCTCTCGATCGAAACGTAGGATGCCAGAGCGCAGGAAACGTAACCAGCAATGATAGGAATGAAACCTATCGTGGAGATCATGCTGTTTCGCCAAGAGATGCCCTGTGCTGGAGATACCAAGCTGATGACGCCGTCAAGTCTCCGGAGGGCGCAGAATAAAGACTTGACGAGATCCCACAGAGCTATCGAAGTCAAAGAAATGTTCGTGCTGTCTCTGAATCCCTGACGATAAAAGACGAGGCAGTTGAAAATGTTAGTGACAATTCCCAGCAAGCCCACAAGGAGGCATGTCCAGGTGTCCAGGATTGTTTGGAAGTAGAAGAGAACTTCGTCACTAATAATAGCTCCATTTGGCGTTGTCACTGATGGTGAAGTTTCAATTTCGTCTACAGCCAGAGTAAATGTTCTGTTTTCGCGTGCAGGTAAGCAGCCACTTCCACGTTCTGCAGTAGTTGTCAACGAATCACTCTGTGTCCCGAAAATGGTCACGTTTGTTGTTGATGAAGGATGCATGCAAAGGAACAGTATTGCCAGAAAGTATTGAAGTGTCATGATATGTCTTACATATAGTAGTCTCATGTTAGACTAATAATATTCAAGATGTGGACAGTCTTGATCTTGCTTCTGTGTTCAGTATTTAACCCACTAGAATCCAAAAGTAGAAACACTGTCAGAAAGTAATTGTTTTACATGTATTGAGTTAATGCACATAGTTTCAATAAATCAGTTCAAAAGAAATTTTGAAATGAAATGTTCTATTAGTCTTTTTTGAAGACGCAAATTTGTTTGTAGTGGTATAATCAGCCTAAGGATGGATAAGGTATGTGAGTCGAAATTAATGACTTTCGAGTAGAATGAAGATTCGTGTTCATTAAAATAAAATGGGGTATTCTCGTGTTTACGTTTCATGAACTCAGCCGAGATTTAGACCGAAGACCTCACTGAGGAGCTCAAATGGGTATAGAGTAATTTCACAAAGCCGGTAATGAAGAGTTATTTGCCCCTTGGCCCAACTTTCGTGGGGGAGTTCCGGTTTACACAATTCCATTGATTTTACAATGGTCCAACCTTTTTTTTACTATATCATAGCTGTGGGTGACCAGATTTCTGTCATATTTGGCATACGCTTTAGCTCTAGGAGTTCTTTGCAGAATCATATTTTTTTATGGCAATATCTTCTTTATTTAGGAGCTTTCCTTTCAACTAAAATCGGTAATATGGGAAGAGAGAACACTTTGATGGTATTACAGATTAAGGTTGCAGGAGACTAATTGGTCAAAAAAACTGGACTATCCGAGTCGTTAGTAGCAGAGTATAAAATCTGTCCTTTGAACAGATTGTGTAGAAATAATCACATAACATGAAACCACACCGCAAAAGTGGTGAAATTCAGTTTTGAATTTGTAAAAAAATAATTTATGCAGGCAGTGTTTCCCAATGGCTTCAGCGGATTTCATTTGTGCGGACCTGTGATCTGCAAAAGAAGGCCAAATTTTTAACCCCTTTTCATGTAATTTAAAATTGTGAAAAATCAAACCGAAGGATCCCCATCGTAAACAGTAAATAATTTGAGCACAGTGATGGCACCAGACCTGCAGACTAGTCTTGGCCATCTCGGAAAATTCCTGTGGTTAGAGAAGAAATTTTTATTAAATGGCTCAAAGAAGCTTTTACAATTTGGCTCCTGCAACCCTAATGGTGGAAAACGTCATCGGTGCGCTTCTATATAAACTAGCAATAGAACTTGAAATTAAAACATTGCACACCAGTGAGCACAGAGGTGTGGAAAGACATCATTTCTAAAGCTCTGTAAAATATTGACAAGTTGCTTATGTGAGCTACGTTGCTATTTGATATAGCTCAATAAAAGGATCTTGGAGAATAACAGTTGGCATGAGATGAAAAAAATATTTTTCTGCTCGGAAAATACAGACAGTAATTTAACAATATTTTTGGATTTCTGGATATTTATAGTAGATAAGACTAGAGAATAAGAACTAACCTAGAATCTGCTTACCTCAATGATTGTACATGGCAGGAATCATAAAAGACCTTTGTCTTTATCTGCCTCTTCGCCTTCCTCTCCACACCTTCTTGTTTCGTATACACCAGATAACTGTATAATTCTTTTTCAGTGAATGGAGACCATTGATTCACCTCAATTTGATCTGCCTCCGTCCACTGATCAATACTGAGTTTTGAGATATCCCAGTCTGATTCACCGTTGGGCGTACATGTATCTGTGGGCTTACAATCCCCACAATCTTGATTTTTAAAAAGTAAATGCGTGGCTTCTGCTCTCCTCACCAGGTCCTCCTTCTTTCCACTGAGTAACTGTCCTTTTGACTTTAAATATTCTTTCAATTTGGTTACTGTATATGTTGCGAACACGGGAGACGCCATTTATCGAATAACCGGAACTCCCCGTCTCGGTAAATTAAAAGCAGCGATCGCTTTTCGTTTTTTGTTGTGAAATTACTCTATTGAGTGCTTCCGTCTTTACCGAGACTGGGATCAGTCCATCAAGCCAAAACAAGGATGAGGATTCCCCACTTATTATTGCAGATCTAAATAATTATTGTCAGCTCCTCACTTTTTTAATACAGGTCAGCTGTGCCTCCAATGAATGTTGCGGCACCTAGTGACTCTACATGTTGTAAACAATGTGTACAATTAGCTTCTTAATGCACCTCTCTTCAATTGATAAAAAAGCGGGTATTCCCAGTGACTATGTGCTTTACAAACAATTGACTGTTGGTGCGCATTCAAGAAAAACGCCTTGGATGTGGATAATCTCCCTTGAAGACTTGAATGTATCGCGTTTAGGTGAGGTAATTTTCTAGGCATAAATAGAAGAATGTGGTTTACTGACGTAGAATGTGGAATCCTTTTTATCATATAAACAGAGCCTATTTCTGGTCACATAAAAGTGTGTGATTATTTTTGGTACGTCATACGTTACAAAAAATTGATCTTTGACGTGCTAAGGAATACTTTGATTGGGAGCCTTTGAAACTTCTAAGCGTATGAATATGTGACGTCATTTCTTTCATTTTCACCGCCGTGGGGTTTCCCTCTGTCTAGTTTTTGGTTTTTTTAATATTATTTCAGTTTGTTTTTCTTATCACTTGTCAGTGTTCTCTTCACGTTTCAGTTTCAGTTCAGACATTTGAATTTAAAAGTACTTCAAATGTCACAGCGTTTCTGTGGTTTAAAGTCTCGTTGATGATTGTCAGCTGTTTGAATCTACTTTGTGTCGCGTAACTGTGTGGTTCATTCAGTTCAGTTGTGATAGATGTGTCTAAAACTAGTAAAACAGAGTGAGGACCACTTCAGGGTCCTTTTCACGATTAACAGTTCATTTTTTTTTTATTAGTTAGAGTTTATGTGATAAAAAGTATCTGAAATTCGTCTTTGTTTGATGAAATTCGTTATACATTTATAATATTCTCTACTCGTTACAGATCCTATAAGTCAGTACTTCATGTTTTGGTTAAGCCGGATATCTCACAATTTCGCTGACGAACACCAAAAGTTGGTATGATGGCTATGTAAAGCCGCATAGAGCAAAGCAGTATGCAGGTTGTTTTTTTTATTATTCTCTTAACAATTCGGTTAATCGTTTATCGAGCGAAATCCTCATTTTTTTTAAGAGGGAAGGGGGTGGAGGTTGGTGAAGTTTGAGGGTGGAACAGCCTGGCCGGGGGTGGACGGGGGGAGTAGTAGAGTGTAATGCGGTTGATCTCACTTAATCGCAACTTCCACTTAATGATGATATGTTTTAGCTACAGGAATTTCGAGATACGTGGTAAAATAAAACACAAAATGGCAAAACTGAAAATAGGACTTTAATTTATTATCTCGAAGAAACATATTTTTTATAATACCACAGTGTTTTACGTCTCATTCATAATACATACCAACATAGAACAGTATACATTATATATAAAATATAGAAATGCAATATTATAAATGAAACCCATAACAAAGTCATTGCTAGTCGCCAGAATGCAGCGCTCTGCTTTCCCTCTCCC
>JAWQUT010000073.1:1456174-1470549 GCA_033807755.1 Ellobium chinense
AATTCTAATACCAGTGCTAATTATATCTGAGTTAAGCGGGACATAGAAGTAAAGTGTCTTTCCATAGACCATCACAGCGTGGACTGCCTGGCCCGGGAGTCGAACCCACAGACCCAGACTTGACAGTCTTCAGTTTATGAGAACTATTCACAACCCACACGGTCACGCTGTCTCCAAGCAGTATAGATTAGAAAGATATATGAAATAAAATAATGACACTTCTGTATTCAAACCACTGGATAATCGCATTTCCCTTCAACTGCAATCTTTATCTTACGCCCCGGTATTTGTGATTAAGTGGTGTCGACAACACTGGCGTCAGGGGCGTAGCGAGGATGATAATTTTGGTAATCTGGCATGATATCCTTTTTGTTTATTTGTTTGTTTGTTTCTTTGCTTGTTGTTTGTTTGTTGTTTTTTATTTGGTGTATGTCAGTGGCTTTTAAAGAGTCAAAGTTTTGGTATTTGGCTCCGAAAAAGCCAAACCTGGCAAATCTCGTACGGTTTAGACTGCATACCTCTCGTTGAAAAAAAAAACTCGGGAAGTCGTGCAGGGAAAGAATCTTGCGTGAAAAGAAACAACAAAACATCGTCAGAACAGCGGGTAAGCAAAGTTTTCTCTCAGATTATTGGCCACTTTTTTTTTTAAAAAAGGATTATTTCTTTACCTTGCCTTTGGATGCATTGCACTCGAGATATGAGAACTTTGAATCTGTGAGACAGTGTATAAGCTCTCAGATTATCGGCGAAGGAAATTTGCTAACGTTGACAAAATCATATTGCCAATGTTTGTAAATGGCTCATAGATGAAATAGGACGGAGGTGATGTGTGAATATTTTAGAAAACAGTGAAGATTAATTAAACTGTATTAAACAAATAGTTACCATGCTGGTCATTGCAGACTCATAGATTACATGTACTCTACGCCCCTGACTGATGTCTATACTCTTCCGCCATTTCCTAAACCTACTTTATGCTCACTACGATTGGTCCTTTTCGGATCAATTTAACAACGAGACCAACGTGTGATAATGAGAGACTAGACTGACATATAGCCACTCCTTTTTAATGTCAGTTATTTAAAAGAAAAATTGTCTTGTGATTTTCAACGAGAGGATTACTCCACCATCAGTCATTGTCTCCAATTGATTGTTCGCCATGATTAAAGGGATGAGAACTGATTCTGTGGCATATATTATTGATTAGGTCAACGCTTACACTCTCTGGTCAATCGCAGGTTTCAGAAGTACAGAGACTGGTCTAAGATTAGAATAAGTTGACTCGTAAACCATAATGCAGTGTAGTGAGTAGACCTACAAAATTTCTGGGTGACTTAGATAAAGGCATAGAGGAATGACCTGAAAGCTTCAACGTTATATGTTCAGCAATTAGATCTAGATCAGCATAGGTTTTTGTTTTTGTTATTGTTATTGCCAGAATACACCTTACTTGGTATTCTGACTGGATGGTATTTCTTTTTATTTTAACCGAGACAACATTTTCCGAGGTCTCTCCCCTATCTGGCTGCCAAAATTTTCATTCTAGGTTTATTATGGACCACTTCAGGCTACTGTTCCGGTTGCTTTTCAGATTCCAATTTTTGAGCTATGCAGGGCAAAATATCGACTTTCTTCATGACGTACACTTTGCATCATTCCGTATGAATGCACTGGATGCTTTACATCAACTTCAGAATGTGCTAGAACGCTCCATAAGTTTCAACAAGAACACTATCTGTCTGAATTCATGGACCCAAGATTATGTTCCTTCTGATCGTGCAATTCCTTTACTTCTTTGACGAAAGCATCTTACTTGTTTCCATAGGGCGGAAGACCTAGTCGCCATGTCGTCCAAACTTTCGGAAATCACGTGGCCGTTTATTTCTTAATCGGATGTGGTCTATATATAACTTAAATCCATTGACATCGACAACCTAATGCCTAGTTCATTGTGTTCTCACACGCTGACTCAAAAATCTCATCATCTACTGCAATGACTAACAATCAGGCAAGGCTGATACTCACCAACCAGATTTCTTGCGCATCCTCAGCTTCCAAAAAAGCCATAATGACCAGAGCTGCTTTATTATCACTCACAGCACTGCAGAGCCAGAAGCGAATATTGATATTGATAACTGATATTGATATTGAGTACTGACCAGGAGCGACAGGTACCCACCATCCAATGCACGGAACAAACCCAGCCACCACGACCTGTGGCCATAATGCCTAATCCTTGTGTCTTTTCTTTTTTTAATTAACACATTGCAGTAACCACGAGAGACCTTGAAAACATTAGTAGTTTTCTCCGTAGTTTACGCAGTGCGCCAGCTAACACAAGGATGATAACATACGGCCACTAGTCTTGCCACTTATGGACATAGCTACGCCTGGAGATTATGAGCTATCAGGGGACGTCAAAATCAAGGCTACCAGACAGCCACAGATATTCTGAGAATTGAGATGTCTTTACGAAAACGAAAAACACTTTTTATAGGACAGGCCGGAGCAAATATAGCAAATTAAAATTAGATAAGCTGAATTTAGTGACCGTATTCAAACTTTGATATGATTCATACGTATTTCAGAAATTAACGGTTTCCAATCCCTTGAGATATCTGACATTCTTGACTTTCACTAAAGTCGACAGAAATCTGAGTGTTTGATTTCAGAGTTTCACACTGTTGACACCTTGCGAGTTTTGTCCTGTGGCTTAACATTTTAATATGTAATGGTTCAGTACATTCTTTTGGTGCGGAATATGTCCCAGCCATCTCATACTTCCACTGATTTACCAGCGTTTGAAAAAGTGAGGAAGATTTAATTCAGATATAATAATGTCGTTAATCATAATAGTTTTTGTTTACCCTACGACTCTTCTTACCCATTCATTTCATTTTGTATTTAAGCTGATGAAGAATCACATCTTTGATTCGAAATTTCGTAATTATTTTATATCATTATATAAGTCCATTTTGAATTTAAAATGATAAAGTGTATTTCTTGATCCTTCGCTGGTTTGGACAGAACTTTTAAATTTTTTTAATGTGTTCAAAAAGGTAGTTACCTGATGAGTGGCGTTAAAGCCAAAACTAGAGCAGTGATTGATTTCTTTGTCTCAGATGAAAATTCTAGCAAACGATAATAATGTCAGTACTTTCATGAACTCATACACACCTTTGCCTCAAAATGACTTGTCTCTCATTATACAGGGAACATAAAGATGTTCATCCCATGGACAAATATGGAAAGTTAGTATCAAATGAAGATTATAAATTTGATAACTTCTTCATCTAGAATAGCTGATGTGGCACAGAAAAAGTTGGGAAGCGTACCTGTAATTAGCAGTGTATGTTAGACAAAGCTGTTATTCGCACCAAGTCTTTGTGTCTTATTGTCGATTTTGAAATGTTTGAAGTTTATTATATATTACCTGGCAGTCATTGTCCAACTATCGTAACTGTAATATCAAATTACACAAGAATGGCGGTAATAATTTCCTGAGCAGCATGAGTTTTAAATTAGGTCAAAAAGTGGGACTCCAGTTTAATGCTATGTGAAAAACTTTGTTTAATAATTTTTTAAAAACAATGAACAGAGTAATTTCTGATGAAATTAAATCTAAACTTACAAGGAAGAAAGGGCACCGAGTCGGATTTTACGGATAGAAATAATGCTAAAATTTAATATTACTTGGCACAATAAGAATAAAGAGACAATGAAATAATTCGTGTAACAAGGTTCAGTAGATAAGGAAGAAAAAAAACATGTGGTTTAATAAAAAAAAAAGGATGTGTTTCCTGAAACGTATATATATATATATATATATATANGGTGGGTTCTGACCCTAACTGACCACTGTCCACTAAAAAAGCTAGTTCCACCCTTCCGAGCGTGGTAAACTTTTGTGTCCAGTTACGAGAGATATTGCTGTCAGAAAATGCAAAAAAACTGTAGAATCCTTCAATTTGTGGGTGGCGCCCCAATTCATTTCATCTGTCCCGGACTATATGGGAGAATTTGAAGTTTAAGCGTTAATTGTCGATCTCCACTTTTGCATTCTGTTTTGTTTTTTTTTTGTTTTTTTTTATTTTGTGGTTGATGATTAACACTCAAAATGAAAATAAAGACAGTTGTACAAAAACAAAACAGAAAAAAAAAATCATTTAAGTAGAATTGTTACAAATAAACTCTGACAATACAGTCTCACATTGAATTGAAAACATACATAGCATACTAAAATAATAAAGCATACATTTCTTAAATGTATTTGGTGCTCTTTTTATAACAGGGCCATATAGTTCTGAGAAACCTATAGGTCAGTCTTATGTGATGAGTTGACGATGTAGCTGTGCAAGAGTGAAAAGTAATGTAGACTAGAGACATCAAGTTATATTCTTTTATGATTCCCTCAAAGAAAACTTAGAATTCGGGCCTTTTATTGCTATCTTTAAAAAAAAAAAAAGAAACAAACTAAAACAAGTATTCTAGCAAAATTTCGGACCTCCAATTATCAGTTCCTATTTTAACCGAGAGGTGGGCAAACGTATAACTGTCAGGCAGAAAATGCTGTTCTGTAACAAAGATGTAGGAGTTGAGTTTCATACCTTATTGAAATGTAGGCATTTTGAGACGCAACGAAAACTGTATCTATGCACAAAAAAACCCCGCACAGATTGCCATCTCGGAACGTTCCTGTGGTTCGAGGAGAAAATTTCAATAAATGGCTCAAAGAGGCTTTAACAATTTGGGTCCTGCAACCTATAATGTCATGGTTAGTGTTATACAGTCATAGTTACGCGAAATCAACAGAAGGACACTCTTTGGGACAAGTGTGACTCAGTCCCTTCAGAGTGTCTAGAGGAAGACAAAGGGTCGAAACATTTGTTAGACAATAACAATAACAAAAACTTTATTAAGCTCATGTTTCGTACAATAACATATATCTTCCTCTGTAGATTTTCGGTTGTCTCGCTCTATGACTATATTTTTCTATATTTTGCTTGTTGGCAAAAAAATCTTGTATATCGTGTGTGTTTTTTTCCCTGGCTCGACATTAGAATGTACGATCAGTGCGCGTATCTGATGGTAATGTTTCTTCCATAATTATAACAACAGACATGTATGTTATAACACTTTCCCTGTGCTTGAAATTCAAACAAGATATTTAATTTCATGTCAGTGATATATGTATCTGGTCTTGTTCATGCATTAATCAAGACATTAAATTTTGATCTGAATAGTAGCTATAGATCATGAGAGTTAAGGCTGGTTTGTTATTCTGTCATGATACCTCTGTTCATTCATTAGATGTATAGACTTTCTGAGCTCGACTAGGCAGGGACTGGACTGTGCTGCATGATGCTGAGATATGAACGTTAAAAAGTCTTTAGTGCAAAGGCCCTGCTACTTTATTTCTTGTGACGCGATTTGCTTCCGTTGTCAGGCTTCGGTCAATATCACTGCATAGTATAGGAGCTGGATAATGTAAGCTAATCGCTCCACAAGTACAGATGTAAACTCAAAATCTCAGTCAAATTTCACAGAAAAAGTAAGTCACAAAGTCAGTGGTTTAAAAAAAAAACCCACCAAAGCTTAAGATCGGCAATAAATTCTTGCGTTGTCTTCACTCATACGAGACAGGGGTACTGCCTATGACTGTGGCGACATACTGATTGTGTCTTTCATAATGGTTTAGACGTTATGGTGAAAGTCTGTAAGATGGACTGCAACAGAAATACCAAGGGAGAGATGCAGCAGTGCGTACACTGAATTTAAATGTTATCCAGCTGTAACTTAATAAAGTTTTTGTGTGTATCACATCATATGGAAAACAATCTCCCTCTTCGCTCAAGACACAGTAGGTCTATATCTTATATTAAGGTTACAGTAGTGCCAGCTGTCGTGAAATTATCTTAAATATTAATGTGAGAGTTAAGATGCAAAGGCTCACAATGCATAGAACAGAGAACCCCAAGCATCATCTCACCGTGTCCCTTTTATAGTACCTTTAACCAATTCAACCCGAAATGATAGAGCGATATACCCTTGTTCCAGAAGGCCCCTCCATCAAAACGTTTTATTTAAAGTAAAGTTCAATAACTTCAAAGTTTGAAAGAAACTATAGTAGAACTTTTGCGCACATTAAAAATTAATCTACATTGCTGCACCTCTCTCGGATCTAGGAGCTGTACATTTGTCACATGTTTAAAAAAATGTGTAAAAATCGATGTGGTGCAGCCAGTGTGTTACGCTCACACCAAGCAAACTATTGCTAGACATATGTGTTCAATTTTTCAGCTGTGGCATAACCTAAACATTACGATGTTTGAAACTTGCAGTATCGTTAAGATACAATATTCACCTTCTGATGTGTGCCGACTTTCAGCAGCATTAGATCTGAAAAATCGAAATCATTATATTTTCAAATTAGGTAATCTTAATTTTTGGTCACCCCATATGTAACCAGCATTATTTCATAGCGATTGAAGATGGCATTTTGATTCAGGACCTGGGACGTCATTATAGGTTACAGACTTCTAAATGGATGAAAATAGCATGTTGTCATATGGGTTAGGAAGACAGGAAAAAAGCTGTCCTTTGGACAGATTGTGGAGAATGGGCTCTAGATTTGTGAACCTACCCGCGAATTAGTTTGCATTCTCTCCTGATAGTGTGAACAAAACCTTAAGTTTGGGTCATTCACTTCGGTTTCTGTGTGGCCTTCTGTGTGGAGCACTTGTCGTTAAGGAACTAGTAAGCTTGTTTATACCTTTCGATTTTTCGATTTGTAGCTCGAAAACGAAATGAAAGACCTGTATTTTAAACATCATTTTTAACAAGCTCATTGAATTCTGCAAAATATTAAAGAAGACTTAGAGGTTATGGAATTACTTGTAAGTGACAGTAGAGAAACAGTTTATTGGCTCAAAGAGGGAAATCGAATTAGGCTTCTGTAACCTGAGCTGGGCCTCAATCGACAGACTTGTATATGACGTCAGTGAAACGATTTTAGTACTGAAGACCAAACTGACCAAATTATTCGATGCTTAAAATCATAATGTATCTATCCAGTTCTAAAAGACTTCGCAAGTTAAGTCATCATTGCTGTCAATGTACTAAATACAAGAGCTGATTTTTTGGGTTTATTTATTCATCTATTTTTTTAACGATGGTTATGTGTCACTGATTTATGGACACATATGGCCTCGTGATTCTAAACACTGACGTTCTGAATTATCATTGATGCAGCAAATAAACTGTGGCCAAGGGAAAATGTTGTAATTATGGCATTTGTCTGTGCCATTCGGCCTCATATATGCCAGTGTTTCAAGAGAAAAAATACATCATTCTGTCTGACTGGTGATTTTTTTTTTTCAATAGAGATCTTCTACATCTTTAGCCGTATTACCAAAGCAATCAAAGCTATAATTATATTTAATGTTAAAAGTTTTATTTTTTACTCAATTGGATACGTAAGCACGATATGGATGTGTATTGTCTGTGAGTTAGCTAGGCTAACTTAAATGTAACCTTTTCTCCTACCAGTGATGCATGCTGACTGACTATAAGTTTGGCGCACATTTTATATGATTTATTGTTGTTGCTGTTGTTACTTTACTCTCGTTTGTATTGTGGGTGTGTGCTCTATTTCGTGTAATATGTATGAGTGCTCGAGAACTTAGATCTACTAATGTACGTTTTGTATAGATAGAGTGAGTGTGTGAAAACAAATTATATACATTCATAAGATCACTGAATGACTATGTTTTGCTTAAGACCGCTATCTTTAATATGTTTGACGGCATGAGAAAACCGGGTGGGACTGGCAAACCGCATTGTGGAGAAATATGCAAGAGTGCAAACTCATTAAATAACTTAAAATTATAGAACGTAATGAAGATAACAAGGCAGATAATCAACAACTTTTAATGAAATCTAATTATGCAACAAATAATAGTAATGACACAATCAATTCCTTTGCCTCTGGTCTTGTGAGGTCTACACTAATTCTATCTCATTTAAGAAAGTGTGCTGCATCCTGTCTCAAGTCCGTAAGGAGTTGCGAGTCTCTATACAATGTTGTTGTTTTTTTCTCATTTATGACTGCTAAAGCTCCACAAGGCAAGCTTCAAGAGAACATCAACCAGTCAAATATTTCCAAAGACTGTTTCCTATTGCCACTCAAACCATACTAAATCAAACATCAAATTAAAGCAAAGCAAAGCAAAACAAAGCAAATCAAAATCAAACCAAAATGATAATAGAAACATCTAACTGTATTTGAATGCTCAGTGAAATAGAAAATTACCTGAAAATTCAGGCTTCCCTCCTCCTGCTCCCCCTCCCCCTCCCCCTCCCCTTCCNTCCCCGCCACCAACCTAAAAAGAAAAATGCCAGATGGACACACAAAGCTTTTCATTATACCAAGTTATACAAATGGGCATGACAGAGCCAAATGTCAAGATGGTGTAATGTTATGCCGGCTTTAACATTGCAGCATCTTTGAAATCTGGCACGGTCATTTAATTTGTGCACTTGACAGAAGAAATTGCTTTCAGGATATTCATTCAAAAATGTGTTCTGGCTCCTCTAAACTACAAATGTTATAATACGTTTAATTTCACATCCACAGGGCTGATCTAATCCAATTTCTATAATAATGGTTTGGAGTCTGTATGTCCTTATTTTCCGAAAAGTAGTTGGAGCAAAAAAAGCATCTGTTATTTTTATTGCAAAATAAATTCCTACACTACAATACAGAGAAAATATGACAGCTGCATGGGAGAGGTCAGAAAATAAAGGTTTTAGAGTGTTCTCGTTACTTATATATCAAATAAACTCTGCCTGTCCTCATAACATGCACCACATCCAGGCTTTAAATTAGCCTGTGTTTGTCTGGTAACAGGTATCACATCTAGATTTGCCTGTGCTCTGCCACCATAACATGCATCATATCTAGAGTTCAAGTTTGCCTATGCTTTGCCATCATAACATGCATGATACATGGAATCCAAATTAGGCTGTGTTTTTGCCTTCATAATATGCATCATATCAATTTAGCCTGTGCTTTGCCAGTATAACATGTATCACATCTGCAGTTCAAATTAGCCTGTGCTTTGCACTCATAGCATGCATCATTTCTAGAGTTCAAATTAGCTTATGCTTTGCCCCCATAATATGCATCACGTCTGCAGTTCAAATTAGCTTGTGCTTTGCCCACATAACATGCATTAGATAACCCTGTGCTTTGTCCTCAAAACAGAGAGTTCAAATTAGCCTGTGCTTTGCCCTCAAAATAATTATGCATCATATCTGTAGTTTACCTTTGCTTGTTTGTTTTTTTTTTGCCCTCATAAGAAGCATCATATCTAGTGTTCAAATTAGCCTGTGCTCATAACATGCTTCATATCTAGATATGTTTGTGCTTTGCCTTCATAACATGAATCATATCTAGGCTCATGTTTGCCTCTGTCTTGCCCTCACAACATGAATCACTGCAGATCAATTAGCCTGTGCTTTGCCCTCACATTATGCTTGATATCTCCCGTTCAAATTAGCCGATGATTTGCCACCATAACATGCATCATATCTGCAGTTCAAATTAGCCTGTGCTTTGCCTCCATAACATGCATCATATCAGTTCAAATTAGCCTGTGCTTTGCCCTCACAACATGCATCACTGCAGATCAAAGTAGCCTGTGTTCTGCCCTAACAACATGCACCATATCTGCTATTCAAATCTGCCTATCTAGATTTCAGTGTGCTTTATCCTCACTACAAGCATCATAGCTAGACTAGCCTGTGCTTTGCCCTCATAATATGCACCATAAATATGTAGATTTAGCATGTGGTTTGCCCTCATATCATGCATCATAATAATGTTTAGATATTATAAATGCTTTGCCCTCACAACATGCATCATATCTAGATTTGCCTGTGCTTTCCTCTCATAACATGCATCATATATAGATTAGCATGGGGTTTGCCCTCATATCATGCACCATATCTAGATTAGCCTGTGGTTTGCTCTCGTAACATGCATCATAATCAGATCTAGATTTCCCTGTGCTTTGCCCTCACAATATGCATCATATCTAGATATGCCTGTGCTTTGCCCTTATAATAATTATGCATCATATCTAGATATGCCTGTGCTTTGCCCTCATAATACACATCATATCTAGATTTGCCTGTGCTTTGTCCTCATAATATGCACCATATTTAGATTATCTTGTTTTTTGCCCTCATATCATGCATAGTAATCATATTTAGATTTGTCTATATAAATGCTTTGCCCTCACAACATGCTTCATATCTAGATATGCCTGTGCTTTGCCCTCATAATCACAATATATCTAGATTAGCCTGTGGTTTGCCCTCATAGCATGCATCATATATAGCTTAGCCTATGCTTTGCCCTCATAATTGGCATCCAGTTTAGACTAACTTGTACTTTGCCTTCACAACATGCATCACTGCAGATCAAATTAGCCCGTGTTTTGCTCCCACGACATGCATCATATCTGCAGTTCAAATTGTCTCTCTCTATACCACATTTTTGTAATCTGTTTTAAAAACATGTGACAGCAGGACATAGTTAAAATGTTTATCATAGGTAGAGAATCAGAAAATTCAGTAAGAAACCGATAATGTCAATGAAAGCTGGAAATCAACGTGGATTTCACAACTCAAGCTAACCAGGTTTTGCAAAAAATATGTTCGGCATTTTGCCAGCTCTGGTACAGTGAAGAACGTACATTGCCACATTTCCTAACAAAAGTCAGTAATGAAGCATCAATGAACTACCCTCTTTGTGCTCTCCCTCCCCTCCCCCTTCACCTCCCCTCCCCCTTAAAAATGAAATAATCTGGCACTACTCCAAGAAAGGTCCCTCTATGTCTCTCTTCGAATGTTAACTCCACCAAAATAAAAACTCAATCCTGCAGACTGAAGTGGTAAACATATGAATCGCTCCTGTCTGTACATGACATTATAACTTCTTAATATCTGGACTGCAAAGTCCACCATCCTGCTCTGCAAACCATTCCCTTTGCTTAGCAGGTGATAAGACTTCTTAGTCTGATTTTCCTTAAAGTTTATGGGCTTCCCACCTCGCACCGCGCCATGCCGGTCGAGAGAAGTTGGCCCTCTAGGGACTTTCTTAATAACTACAGCATATGCCAGTGGGGGCTGTACTCCTGACTGAAATGACGTCACAACATAGAAACATGGGGACAAGACCAGACAGGACAACAGAAACACACAAGGATATACCGCCACTAGTCATGTGTAGCTACAGAAGATCAGACCTCACCAGAGCAGCTATAACCTCATGTACAATATCTGTCTCAAGCCCAAAGTGGGAGAACAGGAGCACGGTTCAACACTTTCTTAAAGTACAGGAGATAGAAGTCAAAGATGAACCGATGAAAAGACCATAGTGACTGACCACATCATTAATATAGTACTGTCAATATCTGCAGAATCATTCAGCTTAGAGGAACGGCGATACCAAAACTAACCCAGCTGAAAACAAGAAATACAGAAGAGGAAAATAAGTCAACACTATCAATAGATGTACACAGAATAGATTGGATCGAGATGAAACAGCTGAGTGCAGAACATTGGAATGAAAAGGAAGGGGGTGGGGAAGCCACTGGAAATGGAAGGACAAAAGCAAGTTAGGTAAGCTGCTGAGGTAATATTTCCTGTAAACATTGCAATATCTGTTGCTATGAGAGTATGCTAGATACATGTCTGGCAGAAAAATGATTACAGCTAACCCTTTTGTCAGAGAGAAGATTATGACAGTGCTACTACTACTGGACATCACTACATGCTTGTCTTGGAAGTGTTAAGCCAGTGGTCACGGAATCCTTGGTTGATCATTCTGGTATGTGCATAAGTATCTCAGGATGCTCTAGACCGCATTACATTTGACACCTCAGCTGTAGACATTTCATCTCAACACCTCGCAGACAGGCTGGATAGCTGAGCAAGAATGACTGGCTCTCTATTCAACTGTGCTGGGCTATCTCCATGAACACCTAACTGTGTACACCGATTGCCAAATAACGCCATGCAATGCCTTGATCCTAACTGACCATCTGCAGCATCAGGACCACGTCTACAGAAAAAGACCCGTGGCGTTTCCTAACGCGTGTCTGTATGAAGCTTCAACAGACACAAAACAAACCCAGCCAGTTGATACCATCAACAGCACTGAATGCGGTATATTTCAGATGGGCACACTGATGCACTGGACCAAGCGTGCCAGGCTTCGTCTGGCGCTGAATCTGACAAAAGTATATTTAGCTCCTCTCCTACATCTGCACAGACACATAGCTAGTGGTTCTCGTAGCATTTATTTCCAATTAGTCCAGTAAAATTCTTCCATTTAATCGTATGGGTTTTCATGTGGGTAAATAAAATAGTAAGATACATGAGAAGGTAAAAAATAGTGCAAACTATGAAAGCAAGGAACAAGCAGAGGCAAAGAAATATCTGAAGAATACTATCAGAAGGTGGCAGGTTGCATTACTGATGAGTTTCGATATGAAAATGCAGACCAGAGGGAAAGAGGTTAAAGGTAGGGAAGATTACCACCATCAACATAAAAATACTATCCCTCAGACTGAAGTGTTTGATTAATGAAAATCATTCATGCCTGAACATGACATTATAATCTCTTAATATCTGGATTGCGAAGTCCATCATCCTGCTCTGCAAAACTGTCCTTTTGCTTAGCAGGTGATAAGATTCTTAGTCTGATTTTCCTTAAAGTTTATGGGCTTCCCACCTCGCACCGCGCCATGCCGGCCGAGAGAAGTTGGCCCTCTAGGGACTTTCTTAATAACTACAGCATTTGCCAGTGGGGGCTGTACTCCTGGCTGAAATGACGCCACAATAGAAATACAGGACAACAGAAACACACAAGGATATACCGCCACTGGTCATGTATAGCTACAGAAGATCAGACCTCACCAGAGCAGCTATAACCTCATGCACAGTACCTGCATGAATGTTTCCATTCATCAGACATCTTTCAAGAATAAAAGTGTAATAGTTCTGAAACTGCAGGCTTTCCCAATGTAAAAAGTCAAAAGTTTCAATAAAAGCTAGAACTACTTGTAAAATCTGACCCCATTAAAATTCATAAAACTGCTTCATCTCCCGGGAGAAGATCAATTTCCAAGACCTAAAACTAAAATTGTTATACAAAACAGAAAAGATTCCAGTCATTTTCCTTATTTACGAGAGCTTCCCATAAAAACATAAATTCCAGTTACTCTTGTAGGAAATGTGGCATCTGAGAATACAGTTTCATTATTGTGGAACATAGTAATAAATAAAAATAATGTACCATATTATCTAAAGATTTTCCCGTTGCAGTGTGGAGGTCTGCGACCACAGTTACTGAGGATGTTGCCACTGCCAAAGGTGATGCTGTTGCTAATGAGGACCATGCTGATGAAGAAGCTGATGCTGAAACTGACAAAGATGCGGCGTTGATAAAATTGATGCTGTTGTGAAGTGTCCTGCTGTCACTGAAATACAGAAAAAAAAAGTGAAATGAGTTAAAGGCTTGGTGTGTGATGAAAAGCTGGAGCCCATTTTAACAGATGGAGGAGATGGAGATATATCTTTAATAGATAAGCACACACAAAGATTGCCCACAAAGACCAGGAGTGTTCGAATTATTAATGCAAAGAAAGAAAGAAAGAAAGAAAGAAAGAAAGAAAGAAAGAAAGAAAGAAAGAAAGAGAAAGAAAGAAAGAAAGAAAGAAAGAAAGAAAGAAAGAAAGAAAGAAAGAAATTAATGTATTGAGACTTAAACCTGTAACTTCCTCATAGCCGCTAACGTATGATGATGATGTATTGAAAATGAGGAAGACACCTCTAAACTACACTGTCATGCAATACAACTTGTGCAATACTGACTTGATTTACAAGAGAGATCGCATAATGACTGGCGTCTTTCCTAAACCACTTCAAACTGCAGAGCGTGACGATATCACACCATGATGACGATTGTGAACAAATTTGAACAAGATTAATGAAGAAAGCCCAAATCACAAAGTGATTTCTGGGCACACATTTACAATTGACAATTGACGGAACAGAATAAACGTTAAGCAAAACTTCACCGATAAGGCAAGAACTTTCAACTCATCAGTCAATCGATCGATCTATCACTCAATACCATTTTATTTACCTTTGAAGCAATAGTGATAGAAAAAAAATGTGAAAAGGGAGTCAATGACGACTTCGCGACTCTGCCCCAAACCGAATCCTATTTACCTACTTTCTCTGAAATAATTT
The DNA here is from genome assembly GCA_033807755.1 of Ellobium chinense. Classification (NCBI taxonomy): domain Eukaryota; kingdom Metazoa; phylum Mollusca; class Gastropoda; order Ellobiida; family Ellobiidae; genus Ellobium; species Ellobium chinense. The sequence goes on from JAWQUT010000073.1 coordinate 1,470,500, forward strand.
TACTGCATGAGGTTTTGAACAACAACCGGGATATGCCTTCATTTCCCCTC
>JAWQUT010000073.1:1482047-1498346 GCA_033807755.1 Ellobium chinense
TTTACCCTTACCATTTCTTCTTCCAATTGTGTCTGCTCTCCTTCTCCATGACCACTTGTCATTAACTGTGTTGATTCCATTCTCATCCTCATCATCAGAAAACTCAGACATTCTCTTCCTCTGCATATTCCTTCTAAAGACACCATTACTGAATACGTCCTTTCTGTAACTTATTCTAGCATCCCTATCATTTTGGTATTTCTGATTTTTCATAAATCCTGAATCTTGTTCAGGTACCGTTGACAATGGATCTCTCTTTGAATTTGCTTCCACATTTCCATGCACGCTACGATCAGTTGAAACTCTACCCATGTTTCTTGAGTGCATGCCAGCTTTCTCCAGATTTTCCTTGTCATAAGCATTGTTGCAACTCAGCGATTTCTTCATAGGCCAGGGTTTTGGGGATCTGCCAGCCATAGCTATCCTTTGTGACCGTCTTAGCGTCTTACTGCCATGATTCTGATTCTCCACTTTATCACTTCCCATGGGACGATGCATGGACATCAACATTTCACTGCCACTTACAGAATGCCCTGCATGTGTCTGGGTCTCCCTAGAGCCAGAAGTTTCACCCCTCCAACTCTGTTGCTGTCTACCAACAGTGTCTCGATAAGCATATCCATCAGGTTTATTCATATCGTGAATAAATCTGGAACTTTCACTTGTGCCTAATCCTGAAGTCTGAGAATCACATGGTCCTGTTGCATCTTCTGTTCTGCTCAACAAGGTCTCCTGTGTATTTCTTAGCAAAGACGAGTACTGGGGTGGACTAAATGATGGCTGATAATAAGCTGAAGAAAGCTTTGTCGCAATAGGCTTAATAAGTCCACAGGATGAGGCTTGCGTGGTAGGGAGATGAATCTTGCTCTGCACATCTGGAACTACTTGGTTTGCGTTAATAGAAGTGTCCGTTGAAGGCTGGTGAGACCATGGGGATGGACTACGAGAAGAGCCTGATAAGCTGTCTGGAAAAGAAATGAATAAACCATGTAAGGAGATTGATAAATCATGTAAAGAGATTGATAAACCACCTAATGACAAACCATGTAAAGGAATAAATGAGCCAGGTAAATAGATTGATAAGCCATGTAAAGAAACTGATAAACAAGAGCTTGTAAACCATGCAGAGAAATTAATAAAACATGTAAACTGATTGATAAACCATGCAGATATATTGACAGACCATGTAAAGAGATTGATAAACCATAAAGGCTGATGAAAAGGTTTCAACACATATGATAATAAAATTAAAACTATTAAAAAAGATTTTAACACATATGATGATAAAATTAAAACTATTAAAAAACAACTGATAAAACATTGTGTGCAGTTATGTCTAAGAGTGTAAATCCTGTAATGCAGTTACTGTTTCCTTTGGAAAGCTATATTCCACTGACTATCAATAATGCAATGTGCTTGGCAAACTACAATGCAAGTAACGTCACATTAACATAAGAAAATCTCAATCACATTTTTCTAAACTGATTTCCCTATAAGAAGACAACTTCTTATGATGCCAAAAGGTTGCACCTTCAATAGATTACACTGATGGTTTCAGATATATATGCAACAGTTTTAGAATTTCTGAGAGACTAACAAGAAAGGCCAGCTCTTGCTCATAGTTCAGTTGTAATATGAACTGTACCATATTTATTTTGCAACTTGCAGGGACTCTGTTCATAGCTTGCAAAATGCAACTCATATTATCTGCATGCTACTATGCAAGCGTCTGAGTATCTGCAGATTCTTAATGCACAAACTAGCCATAAATCTTTGGCAGCTACTCAACAAACCTCTGGATGGTGGTCGTGAATCAAAATTCAGGAAGCCGAGACGGCTTGGGGAGACAAGTGACCTCGGCTGACGGGTGAGAGCGGCTGAATGATCAGTGGATGAATCTGGGATCATATCTGAGGATGATGATGCAACAACCGCAGGAAGAGACCAAATACTGGATGTGGACCCTGGAAGTACAAATTATATAAATTACATTGTTTCTCATCCTGATGTCAATAGTACATAAAGAAATGAAAACTTACTTAAACACAAAGCTTGCCAAAATAATGGAAAACTAAAACCTTCAAGTGAGGACATTTACTTTCATTCATTCTGTTTACTTTACATCCGCCTAATATAAGAAGGGGAGGGGGGATGGGAAAGAAGGGTTGCCTACTTTCGAACAAGGCAGTTCATCATTTGAATGATAACATATCGAGGGGTGCCTGCACAAAGACCTTACTGAAAGTTTTTTTAAAAAATAAAATGCAACTAAACTCTTGTTATTTATTAACCGCGTGAATTTACAAATTCCACTGCAGTGAGCAGAATTTTTTATTTTGTGGCACATTCTTGTAAGTTGGTATTCTTGTAGGCCTAATATCCACAACCATATCAATTGGTGAGGCTGTGGCCCATCAGCCTGCAAGAATTAGAAATTACACGTGCTCATGTCAGAGAAACAGATACAAGGATGATATAGGATGGTATACAACCATCAGGCGACTGGGACAATCAGCATCTATACCTTCAGACATTTGCTCTGAACATTTGTGGGTCTGCTTAGAGGGCAAGGATTTGGTTCAACAAACCAGAAACGAGCTTCAGGCAAGAATGTATTTCAAAAATGTTTCTCTCTTACCAGATTTTTTACCCAGTCCAAGTGAAATAGACTCCAGATCTTGTCGAATGTTCTCATACTGCACACCGTCATCTGCAGGGCCTTCTGCAGAAGAGGACTGACCACTTGAGGACGCCATATTCATATGCTTATTCTCACTCTGATCATGAGATTTCGTCCTATGTCTCTGTTGATTTTTATCAGACACCTCTTGTATGGGTGCCCTTGGTTGTGAAATAGGTTTCCTGCAAGAAAAAATATCAAAGTTTACAAAATGGATTTTCAGGAAAGCATATTGTCAGATCCCCCTCTCACATCTTCCTTTATGGCCTGATGTCACCAAATTACCATGAGCTTTTTACGTTTTTAGCCTTTATTTAGGTCGAGTTAAGCTTCTCAGCACAATAAGGTCTATACTGCACTCCTTGCGCAGGATAGCATAAGAAGTAAGACAAAGGCGTATATCAGAATTAACGTAGGAATGCTCCATCCAAGACATACATTTACATACAAAAGCTGCTTGGACCAAAGAAGTAGGATGTCCGTGGATGTCATACTTAGCAAAGGGACTAACTGCTATGCTGGAATGTTTGGAAAGGTGCTGGGTATCTAACACTATACTAAAAGAATATAATAATAGTAATAACAACAATGGGGTTTATAAATCTATTATTACCCAGCACTCTATGACATTCTTAGTTCCCTGAGGAGCATACAGTGCTACTGCTATTTCCAGGCGCTGATCATTAGCACTCTGACAATATCATCCACTGCCTATAGCCAGGTACTCAAAGCACTTACAACATGACCATGGTCAGGAACAGAACCTACAACCTGTAGATCTTGAGTCCAACACCTTAACCGTTCAGCCATGCTGCTCCAATACAAACATGCAAGGTAAAGTAGGACACGCACATTAAACATAATTTTCCGTTTTTCAATACTTTTTCTCTCTAAAAATTATCTATGGTGCCCACCGAGTCAATTTTGCGAAGAAAGAGAATCGTTCTATTACCGTGCGCTTATGTAATTTGCAATAAGGAGAGCTAGAATTACTGGGTTTGGCTCTTGCGTCCAGAATTATTCCCCTTCCCCGATCAGCAGAGGCCTGTGGCAAAAACGCTGACGTCACTGACGTTCCAGCAGCTTCAGACACCTATACCTGACACTGTATTATTCAGTTTTTAATTAAGATTCTGGTCATCCAAATTCAAACATAAAGTTTGACAGTGTAAGCCAGAAAAAGTATTCTGCGTTTTTATTGCCTCGGCATGCTTTTGTTTGGCATATCTACTGTTCACAGAGGAATTAAAACATTCATACCAACATGCTATCACCCATCCGCAAGGCACTGGCTAGACAGCTTGGCCATGTGGCAAGAACGTATTTGACGTCAGCTTATGGTCGCCATGCAGGCAGTGGTTGTAACAATTCGGACTTTGGATAATGTAACCCTGTGGGTTGTCTGGGGCCAGCAGAGGCGTTATATCATTATGACAGACATTTGAAAGACTGTTTTATTATAATAATAGGATATCGTACGATTTAATATGGTCTGTAGGAAGGTGCCACTTCCTTTAAAAATATGCTACACTTTCTTATGCTGGCATTTCAGAAACTGATATCGCTTACTTACTTGTGAAAGGTGACAGCCGTAAAATGCCTTGGAAGACGACTCCTTCGACAGCAGAGGATTGACACACACAGTGTTACACAGCTGATACAGACTGAGATGCTCCTTGGAACATGTAGCCATGACAATGATGCACTGAACACATCAGAGGCAGTCACTATAGAAACCAGCCACAGAAGCAGATGAATGGCATCTTCTGGGTAAATGCTGGAGAGAAGAACAATGCAAATTTCACTTCGTTTGCCTCCGTGAAGTCTTCCTTCATTCAGTATTCATTTTGGTTATTATCAATAGCTGATATTTAAGGATATGAGGTAAGTTTCCTGTAACACGACTACTCTTTGGAAAGGCAGAACATGTTACATTTTTAGATTCCACAGTGCTATCTGAGGGCCATATTACAGACAGTCATACTTTTGAACATGACAATGCCAGCGATCGAACTGGATCTGTTAACCACATGATCTGGGTGGCTTGCTTAACCAAGGGCCATGTTATCAGGGTTTAATTGTATCTGCTTCTTTTTCTTTATATTTATGCTAAAAGGTCTCAAAACTTCATGTTTTCTGACATTTCAGGACATTGCTTGATCATACAAGCAACATGGCAAGTTAACTCAATTGCTGCCTACATCTGAACTTACCAAAATGACACATAACAACTCAATGTCAACAATGACCCTAGGTTCTGAAATTGCCTTTTCTTTCACCAAACCTATGATTAATTCTGCCTGGATCCTGGTTTGCAATTGCTTACCCACCAGAGGAGACTTTGGTAAAATGAACATACCTTTGTGGGTTTGAAACAATGTAACATAATTCACATGCTGACACAGTGAACAGAGGACTGTTATGACAACAACAAATGTGTTATGACAGTACCCAATGTGACATCTGTCACAGACACACCATAAACCACAATCCTCTTGTCATCCAACTAAGACAGCCTCCATCCCCGTGGGGCTCAACAGGAAATAGGACTCCAGAAATGCATGAACCTAGATGTACCTAAGACTCAAAGTTCAGATCTGGATGATCACTGTTACCTATAATAACTTCTATGATTGGATTTGGCACAACCTACTCACTATATGATATTCATCACACTGCAAACTAACAGCAATATCATTTATAATAATCTTCAAATTATATGTAGATTTGTGGAAAGACAGGCAGAGAAGAACTCCATGTTGGTGATCCTATACAGGCCAAATGAGGTGCAATTCTTGGTGAGGCAAAAAAAGGAGCTGGCCCTCTTCACTCATCCATTTGCTAATTTCAAATGATATTTCAAAAAAGAATGTCGCCCTCTTTCTGTGAATGATGTGGGTACTTGCTCCTTGCTTCATCTCGTGTTCAGTACAGAAAGGAATGTCACTCCAGAAATTCCCACGCAACAGTTCACAGAGTAGTCTCGCCTAAGCCGGGCCCACCAACACATAAAGCACAGAGAACCTCCTAAAATGCAACACTAAAATTTCAAACCTATATATTCTTTTACCTGTATTTCCCTGAAGCCACAAGTCCACCAACACACAAGGCCGCGCCCAGGTACAAAGCTACTTCTTCTCCCTGCAGCGCATACTGTGCTGGTATCATGAAAACCAGAGACTTCAAGCCTCTGCTTATGAGAGAGTGTTTCACAGCTGAGGCAGTCCCAGCTTCTGATACAGCAAAGAGTCTCAAGTTGAAAATGAAGTATGCAAAAGCAGCTACAGAGCACAGAACAAATAACACAAGAGGTAGCAAAGGCTTGTGGATTCCCACTTCTTCTTCCATCTGTGGAATTAGAGAGAAACAACAAAAAAAAATATAGAGATACAGCCACAGGCATTATCCTGTCAACTCAAAATACAGCCATCTTCATGATGATTATCAATATCGTCAGTAGTACACAAGACTGGCGACAGAAATATTTCCAGCTTATGAAAATACACAGGAATATATAGTGAATTTTTAAAACAGTACAAATAGTCTGATAAACAGTTCACTGACAAATCTTTTATGCCACCATGTGTCATTATGAATTTCGTATGAAATCATGACATCAACTCCCCTCCCCTCTCCCCCCCTCTTCCTCCCCTCCCACTCCTACCTTACCTTCTGCAATATCATGATTGCATCTGGAAAAATAATGAGACTCACACTGCTTTCTGGTGTATTCCTGTATTTCTTGTTTTTAAGCTGATCCAACAGGTTGAGCTGGGAGTCATCCATCTTGCTGTATAGTTTTGAATCCTGGGCACTTAGATATTCTATGACATGCTTTTGACATGTTGAACACAGACTGTAGATATTGTCAAGATAATGCTTGTACATGTCCACTTCCTCATCATAGGTTGCCTAAAAGACAGATTCCAGACAGAAATAACATAAAAGAATGGGTGACGGCCACATTTTAATTCATATTCTGCATGTATTCTCTAAACCTGTCAAAGCCAATCCTGAGGCAACACATACGGTCAACACAGGATAATTAATGCATTTGTGGCAGAGGTTGTGTAAAATTAGGGTTCATTCCTGCAGTGTGCACAATACATGTACAGTCAAGCACTGACAACTCAAATTCTTCTGGGCCACCTCATACTGTTCAAGTTAGCTGAATTTTAAAGAATAAATGAAGCACTAGCATAGTGGGTCTGAAGGGTTTGTTGAAGAGAACCATAATTTGAACTTCCATGTGTTTGAAGTGTTCTGTCTTCAACTGCAGACTAAGTAATATCAAGAATTTAAATCTACAGTACATGACGAATGGCTGACATCGTGACTGGCATACACTTACATCACAGAAGGGAGTAAATGCTGCAAGCTGCCGTACTTTCAAGACTTGATTCTGACTGCAGTTATCACAAAGAACTGACTTTCCTGTGTGGAAACTGGCTGGAGAGCACATAGTTCTTGTCTTGTAGTCTTTCACATCATACTGGCTGGCAATAGGTTTGTTGTAGTCTCCTTCCTAACGGGTAAAATGCAAAAAAAAAGTATACAGATGTTTTGAGTAAAAGTTTTATTCCCATCCCATCAACGTAATCACTTGCCATACAAACTGGATCAAGCAAGTAAATGAGGAAATCTTTCTCAATCATATTATAAACAAACAAAAAAATGCAGCCATGTGAGTTTATTTCTCAACTGATTTTGCTCAAACTTGCTGTGTGAGTCACAAACTCTGTGCAGATGGCCTATTTTTTGGTCAGTAATGGTTCATCTTCTGCCCCCGAATTTATACAAAATGGATTTTCCTACATCTGAGTCGCCAGCTTCATTTCTTAACTCTGACATACTGACTTCACTTCTTTTTGCGTAGCCTACTGTGGTGGCTGCTGCCAATTTAGCGTCTAAAGGCCATATTCCTCGAATATGGCAGGTTTTTAAGGAGGCTAGCGCCAATAAAAGTCATTTGGCTTATATACATTTATTTTCTCAGTTTAACAGATAGGTTTACATACAAGGAGGTGTTTGAGCATAACAAATAATAAAACAGAAGCAGTGTAAATGCTGCAGTAGCAGTTTGGTCCTTCGCTTTACACAATAACCCCACAAATTTGCGGGTGCTTTGACTAGTGAAAGTATAAGGCAAGTTTCACAAAAATGGGTGGTTGTTTTTCCCTAACAGAACATTTTTAACGTATACCCTAATGATGAAGTATTATATCAAATTAAAGGTCTCTCCATGTGGAATCCAGGCATTTCATTTATTGGGATAGCAAATGACTTTTAAAAAAGATATTGCTGAACAAAAAAATACAATAATAATGTCCAGTCTGAAGAGAAAAGTGGGCCAGCCATTCCTGCATTGTAATTTTAATGCATCTAGTTGTGATTGTGATTTTAATTACTTAAACATAAATTTTAGTAAGTTAAAATAATATAGAAAATACAAAATTGAACAGTCTGTTTTTGCTGTATTTTTTAGAGTTAAGCTGTAAGTAAGATTAAAAAATGAAGATTCTCAATTTCAAGATGATCTCCCTTGCTACAATTATTTCCCTTTAATAGCCGAAGCTCACAAAAAAGCAGACAGACTCTGAGAAATGTGCTTCATTTAGCACAACTATTTAAATAATAATGAATTTACTGCTCTTTCTTAGTTTGTCTTTTTTCTCTGCACAGATCAGCAGATCAACTTTGGACGATTAACAAATGTAACCAAATGAGAACAGAAAATTACCTCTCTGCTAAGCTCACAAACTGTGGACGGATTTCTTAGCAACTGCTAGCAATTTAGGTTTTAAATACTTCTGTTGCAAGTCAGCACTAATTTATTGCATGTTCATTACTCTTCATCCATTTCTACATATTTTGTCACTAAACTAGGGATCTCACAGGACTAAGAAAAGCATAATTAATTTGAGAATCTAAGAATTGGAGACAGACAACAGTAGCTTGGAACTATGATTTTCAAACCTCCAAAGAAAACTGTTCCACTGGGTAATATTAATTAAATCTGGTATCATCTGAAAGAGCATCCACTGAACTACCAGAGAAAAATGCATACAGGTAACCTAATTGTTAAATTAGGCCTAATTGTTAAATTTTGCAACTGTGGCATCAACAAAGCAATGTTTTGTCTGTCTGAAAATGTGAACTTCACAACATTAAAATTCTCATTAAAATCAAAATCTTTGTCTCCTTGCAATCCCCCAAAGTTAATGGCAGGTGGCATAGTCACCAGAATGTGTGAAATGGCATCATACAAGCACTGACATTTCTGAGTTATCCTCTGCTGCTCATTCTGTGAAACCCGCCATAAAGAAACTTAGACTTAGAGATTGATCAAACTGTTAAACAATGTCAGCTCTGAGTAACTATGAATTACCTCAGTGAAACCATTATACTGTTGGCAGCTCTGACAGGTCCAGCTGTCTTTCTCTTCAGGTTTCACAGAGGAATTCTCACCACAAAACCAACAATTCACTCTGGTAGTTGACATCCTTCTGTCTTTTTGATTTTACAGTTCTGTCTTCTGGAGATCATAAAACAAACCAACAGTCAACACAGGTGTTATTACCATTTTCCAAAGACAGTGATTTATCTGAGTAATACTTTCAGTGTTTTCTCCAGATCATGTGATTATGCAGTTTGCCCCTTAAGTTTCAAATCACATTGAAGCATGCAGATCTCCTGCACTTTCCTGAACAAAACCTGCATTCCCCTGGGGGGGAGGGGGGTGTGAAGAATATCTCCCCCAACTCATATGATCTAGAGAAAACACTTCCTTGTTTCAAGAAAAATCCACTTAGATTTAGAAAGTAGCCATTAGCATTACATTAATGAAAATGTAGGCAAATGATATTTTATGAGGGTTCATTTTACGTTGCATGTCTTCTTAAAATGCCAATCAGAAAGGAGAATTTTTCATGAAATTTGGCAAGAAAGTATGCAGGCCTGGACAAGCGGATAGACCATTCTGCCATTCTTTGCTTTACCTCTGCCAGTGCATGTGCATGACCAAGTCCTCTGTGCTTTCAAAGATAGATTAACACATGGAGACATGGCTCCTCTGCCTTTATCAGGCTTTATCATGAACAACATGAGCATGTGAGGTCCAGAGAGACATTAGAAAACAGACAAATGGTCATGTGTCAGATATATAATGTCAGTTTGTCTTTGGACAGCCTAATACCAATAACATGTAAATAAAGAAGCAATGTGACAACACTGCCTGCTCTCTTTCATCCTCAAGACAAATACAATGGAACACTGATATTAAGCACTCACTTAAGAGGTATACCTTGCTGTTAGGTAGGAATTTCAATGCACAGATCACTATTATTCAATTGTTTCATTATTCAGGTGGACCTTAGTAAATCATATTGGATATGTCAATAATGTATATAATGATATGCTTTTTCCATTAGAGTTAAGTTCCATTGTACGTCATTCATTTAAATCAATATTCCAAGCCAGCAACAACAGAGCCATTTTCATGGTCCTTGGATTGGAAAAGCAACTGCATAGTGGATTACGGTTTCCATGCTTTCTTGTTTAGGCTACTTGTGATAGATCATAATTATTTTATACAAATTTACAGGCAATATACAGAGGAGCACAGATAATGCGTTTACACACAATGTGACCAACCAAAAGCACATTTTTTACATACTGACCCTCCAAGCACATTTTTTACATACTGACCCTCCACGTACCATTAGAGAAGAAAATTTGGAACCAAAAATGCTGTACTCAGTATCCATGTTTATGTACACTAAGCGTGTCTATATTAGAATGCTCTACTGTATAAGAAAAACTAGGTTCAGTGCTCTCAAAACTATTGATGGCAGTGAACATTAACTCTCATGGGATTCAACCTTTTTTTTCTTTCCACAACTTTTAAGGATGGCAAACTGGAAACCCTTGTGGAAATAAAAATTATGAAAAAAAAAGTAATAACATAATGACATAATAATTAATAATGAATTTCAAAGGATTAACTTTAATATCTCAAATTCTGATTCTTATTTAGTGGTCTACATTAGACATTAGAATAAATGTTACTCTTAAACTAAAATTCTACCCTAGGCCATCCTTAATAATGACTCCCTCAAGCATAGCTTGAAGAGTGCAAAAACATCCATAAATCAACTAAAATGTACACCAATCTCTGCCTGAGTCCAGATGTTTCATAATTTTCCAATTTTCCGCCCAGTCAAAACATGGATTGAAATGGGTGTAATCATGCATTCATAACATTACAATTTTCATAATCTTTGCGTGGCTTGCAGAGAGTGAACTAAGACATGATTCTGCATGGACGATCTTGTATAGTGCATGGAATTGTCGGAATCACTCCCAACCACTTCAATCAGTGAATTTTTTGTAATGAATCTGGCAATCGTTGCGGGAATTGTTGAAACAGAATTCAACACGTCCCCTCTAGGATCTGATTTTTGCAAACTTCACAAAATGACTCTGAGCTCAATGCGCGAAAATTGCTCCCAACCCAACAAACCTGCCATTCAAAATTTTCATGGGCTTTCTCCTTATTAATCAGTTTGTATAGAAGACACATAAAGCAGTTATGTTGTTACTATCCCTCATTACTGAACATTATCTACTGTCAGTTAGGCAGTCCTGTAATGTCACTCTGGATTAGACTCCTGCACCCATTTACAGAGATAAAAACTAGCATGCGATATTCATGAAGATTAGATCCTTGTCAAAAGCCATTTCCAAATCTCACTCTTAAAGAGAGTTTGATCTTCATAAAAAGTCCGAACTTCTATAGTACAGTAGTCTCCGTCTAAGAACCGGTCAACTGGAGACAAAAAAAGTGGGTTCTAAAGCGGACTGGGCACGTAGGCGGATGACAAGGGATGCAACCCATATTTGGCTATCATGTCCAAGGCTTATCCCCTTTGATTGCTCTGACCTGGATCGTGACCTCAGGATGAAATATCTTTTTTTTTGTGAGGTTTTTTTAAAAATTTTTTGGTGCAGGTGGGAACCAGTGGCTTCAGGCTATGCCCCCCATCAAAAGGTAATACCCTCCCTGACCACGTTTTAGTTTAATTTTGTTGTAGGAGTATTCTTTCTAATATGAAATAAAGACGAAGGGGCCATTATTGTGATAGAAAGTATTTGTCAATTGTTCTCTGCTTTTTATTCTTATGCAATGTCACATGAATTTGCGCTTCAATTGCACTGATGTGGGGCCTTAGGTCTGTTAATCCATTTATTTGCATGAAAGATTTTATCGTGCCTAGTAACCTCAGCAGCTCTTGGCTTGTTGGCACTAGCTGCGTAATCTCTTCCTCATCCTCATCTTCACTGTCCTCTGTCTTTGATTTTTTGACTGCAGCAACAATTTCTGCATCAGTAAGTGCTCCACATACCTCCTTGGCCATCATCTTGTGTGAGCATTTCTTCAAACTGCTCTGGTGTGAGATTGTCAGGAATGGGAATGTGTTCTTCTTCTTGATAATCATCAGAGACATCTGGTTTTTAAAACCAGCTTTCCCAAAGCAGTTGATGATTGTCTGCTGTTTTACTGCAGCCCACGCGTCGCTGGCCATGTAGATAGCATCTAGCAGATTGATTCCTTTGAGGACGTCAGCAGCTTTCCTTATGCGATAACTCTGCTGTTCATTCTAGTTCTGTAATGGGTTTTGAAATTTTTATAACTCCCATATCCATCGGCTGAATGATGAACGTGGTGTTCGGTGGGAGAAATGCAATTTTGATGTGGCTAAACTCCATGTCTGTTGGATGTGCACTGCAATTTTCAAAAAGGAGAAGAATCTTCCTGCCCTGGCATCTAAGTAAGGCTCCTATTCCATTATTCCATGTGTTCGTGAAAGATGGCACCTGTCATGCACGCGTTTGATGAGTTTTTATACATGACAGGAAGAGTTGTCTCATCTCGTGGAAAAGATCTAGGTTTTCTTGATTTCCCGATCACCATCAGCTTCCTCTTGTCCGTCCCAATCATATTTGTGCAAACCAGCACGGTAACTCGTTCCTTCGCCTTTTTACCGCCCGATAACTTTTCATCTCTGGGGGCATAGCCACGATCGGGTAAATCTTTGAAATAAAGTCCCGTTTCATCGGCGTTGTAAATGTTATTGTTGTTGTATTGCTCCAAAAGTTGGGGCAGATCATGCTTTCTGAAGTTTTCAGCCGCTTCAGACTGTTTTCCTCTGTGCTCTTTTTTTATTTTGAGTCCATGCCGTTCTTTAAACCTGTTCAGCTAACTATCTGTGGGTACAAATTTATGAGCCATCTCTTGAGCAAGTCCCATTGCTTTTGTCCAAATTCAGACGGGCCTCTTGTCCCATTTTTTGTCTCATCCATGGCTTGTTCTTTGAACGGCCTCTTTCGCTTCTGTGAAAGGTTTCCTTTGTGTGACTGTTCTCTCAAATTTTCTCGCTGTTTCGAAATTCTTGCAACTGTTGTCCTGTCGACATCAAATGTTTTGCCAATTGCTGTAAAGTTGGCATTTCCTGTCTTTTCTTGAGTTATGATTGTTTCAAGAATTTCCAGTTTCTTTCAAATGTCTATTGAATTTCCTCGAGACGGCATTGTGGTCGATCTTTCCTCTCCGCTGTGTAACAAACGGAATGATTCAGACTTGAACAAAATCAAGTTGTGAATCGCATTTGCTTATTTTATGACCCTATGTAACAACCACGGACCAATCAGCCATAAGTACAAGTGCCGTGCAAACCACGTGCGCTCTCAATCGCACCAGACAACAATAGATGGTAGGTGATGACTAGGCTAATTTAGTCTAGGAGTGCGCATGGCCTGCTTGCATAAGAAAGACATACCCTGACTCCATCCTTTGTAAGGTTCTCCTCCCCCTACCTTCCCTCCACCCGTTCTCTTTCACTGTAGGGTATGGCTTTGTTCTATCCTGTCCGTCTGCATGTGTTTGAACGCAAGTTTTGCGCTTAAATTTATGGACATTGTACGTGTAAGTGTGCTGGTCTCTCAGTCAAATGCCGGGTTCTTAGCCGGATTTTTCGTCTCAGAGCAGGTTCTTAAGCATGTAATTTACAGTGAAAAAATTCGGTTTCATGGCAACAGCAGGTTCTAAGGTGGATCAGGTTCTAAGGCGGTGAGTTCTTAGACGGAGACTACTGTATTTTATGTCTATAGACAAATGGATACCTCCAAAATGAATATATTATATTATATATTTTGTCCAACTTTTGACCTCAGCAGGCTCTCATACATTTCCCATGCACAGAGAAAAGCTTCACTTATTTGGCTGGCCAAAACATAAGCTAGATAATTTTGTTTTTATCTTTTCAGAACTCCCACAATTAAAGAAAAAGATTATACCTAGCAGTCTAAATTTCATTTTCATGGCTAATACTGCAACTGACAAGAGTTGATATGATGTCTAGAGGTAACTCAATGATTGCTTCATGGAATATGGGAGGGTAAGGCGGTACTGTAAGGGATTGGGATGGAGTCACTCACCTTATTTAATAAGAGGCATTTGGGCCAGGATATACCTTGGCAACCTCAGCCAGAAAATCTGCAAAAATAGCGTCTTGATTTCTGCCTCTGCGCCAAATGTATTCGGCAAGGTATCCAGCAGTGTGTGAATGACTTGCTGGGATTGACCTCCTCAAAGCCGACCAAGCCTTTTCAAGTTTGTTTGTGCAGGCATCAGCAGAAGGGTCAACAGAATTTTCCGAATTGTAAACTTGGATAAGAGTGTAGCCCTTTGAAACTACTAAACTTTCATGATAAGATTTAAAACAATCTGTATATATAACTGTACCTCTTTCAACAAATTTCTCAATGATATCACATAAGGCATCTTCTGTTCTATTTTCCACAGGTACGAAGAAACATTCATTTGTTTCCCGACAAATACCCCCCACTACCCACTGCCCGTCAACCAGCTGACCTCTTTTATATTTTTTATGGCCAAATTTTGCCTCGTCTATTTCTACAGTAAAATTCACACCACCTATCTTCTTCCAATCAAGACTGTTGGTTTGCTGGTACAAGCTCTCAACACAAATTTCTCGACAATACGAGTAGTAATCAACAACAGTCTCCGATGAGGTAAATGTACCATCAATAGCCACTCCCGAAGTCTCGCGCACAGCTGTGTCTACAGAGTATTTGTGGACAAAACAATAAACCAGAAACAGTGACTTTCTGATGCTAATTTTAGAACCTTCAAACCAAGTATTCTCTCTGACACTCACAATGTTCTTGCCACTTTTTCGACAACCATTCTTATTACAGCGAAACTTGTATCTAGGTTGTCTACCAGACGGCCGCTCCTTATAAATATGATCCAAGGTAGATTTGCAGTTAGGACAAAGAACCGACTTGGGGAGAACACCTCTTTCTATACAAAATTGCAAGCACTGTTCATCACTCTCTGTAAGTTTTCCCAGACTTATAAGATTAATGAAATCCTTGACATCACGGGAAGATTTGGATTTCTTACTGGCAGAGACACCACTTTCACTTTCAGCCATCAGAAAAGGAGACATACAACTTGACCTCACAACACAGGCAACATAGCTAAACGTTTTTAGAGTTCAGGCTTGAAACAAATAGAGACATTATAGCTAGTATCTTAAAGGAACAGGGGTAGCTATCTGCTTCACAGCCTAAAAAATCCACAATATTTTTTCATAAGTTTTCAACCCCTTACACGTTTTCTTCGCCCGAGCGCTTCCGAGAAAATGCAGCTTGAAAGTCGGGATTTTCACACCGCGCGGGCCTCCATAACTGGTCGTCCGGTCAGCGCGGGAATAAGGCGTGACGTCATAAAGCGAGAGGCAAGCTAGTAGTCGTTGTGCAAAGAGAATTATCCACATGCATTAACTTTCCCTGGTGCTAAATTTTGTGCCTTTTTTTCACATCATTAAGTCTTTTGTTGAAGACTGTGAACAAGTGCCCAACTTTGATCGCAGTGCTGTAATCTTAGAAAAGGCAGGATGAATACAGTACTGAATAAAAGAAGCATCTGTCTGGGCACTGAGTGAGTCGCTTTATTAATGTATGCATAGCCTATGTATGGTTGTCTGGGCCGTTTTTCCCCTTGTATTGTTTAATGAGCTCTCATTGGTCTACAGTTCTGACATTCTCTATCATTTGCCTGAGGGGCACATAGGTTGTTAAGATGTTGCACAGCAGGATAGGATTTGATTGACAGCTAACTATTGTCTAAGGCAGTGTTTTCTGCGCTTAGGGGCGGTGTTAGTTACATCACTACTCACAAATCTGTCAACATGCATCGAAGAGCCGGTCAAACAGCTGGCATAGACCTTTCTTAATGAGCTACGGTGATCACGTGATTCTCGAGCTATTTTTGGGGAGGAGATATTGGTAACTTCCGGTTTACCTTTGTTTCAATATAGTAGAAGAGAGAAATCTTCATCTGGCGATGAGACAGACATTTTCGGATATGGTTATATAGTGAAATTGCGCAACACAAGTTCGGGGAAGAGAAATATTATCAAAGAATTGCTCTATTGCCATGCCCTATGTCCTGAAACACTCATAAATTGATTTTAATAAGTTTAGCTCCACTCGGTAAAAACTATCTGGCAAGAAATTCATTTGCACCATGT
>JAWQUT010000073.1:1499128-1530912 GCA_033807755.1 Ellobium chinense
TCGATGTGCCCCTTTTTTGATCTGCTCTTGTAAGCCTTTTGATTGATTTATGACTAGTGACACAACTAGTGCCGCTCCTAAGCACAGAAAATTTGACAGTGGCGGCATCTAAATTATCTGAAAGTGCTCCTCAAGCAAATAATAACTTTATATTGTCAGAATCTTAGGCCAGTGAGAGCTCACTAAACTGCACAGCAGACAACAAAACGGAGACAGTGCAAACATTAATAAATAGACTCAAAAAGTGGCCAGACAGATGTTCCTTTTTCTCAAATATTATTTTATCCTCCCTTTTCCAAGGTTACAGCACCGCGATCAAAGGCGGGCACTTGTTCACACAGTTTAACAAAAGACTTTTCTCAACGATAAATGAAAAAAAAGGCATAACATTTAGAGCCAACGAAAGTTAGTGCATGTGGATAAGTCTCTTTGCATAATGACTACTAGCTTGCCTCTCGCTTTCTGACGTCAAGCCTTATTCCCGCGCTGACCGGACGACCAGTCATGGCGGCCCACAGGGTGTGAAAATCCCGACTTTCAAGCTGCGTTTTCTTGGAAGCGCTTGGGCGAAGGAAATGGGCAAGGGGTTGAAAATTTATGAAAAAATACTGTGGATATTTTAGGCTGTGAAGGAAATAGCTTCCCCTGTCCCTTTAATAGACATATTTAGTCTACACATGATCATGCCATTCATGCATGTGTGTATACTGTAGTATGCATTTGATTGATGATTTGTTGTCCTGGCCAGTATAAACAAACCGAACAACAACTAAAAAAAAACTACCTAGAGTCTAGATCTTGACAAGTTTAATCTGGATTAGATCTAGACGTCTAGATCATTGCCAAATGGAGGAATGGTGCTTGTGCTGAATCTAGACTCTAGACTGGAGCCGTGGGCGTGGAGGGCCAATAAAGATATAAAATTAAAGAAGCTGGAAAGTGCAAACGACGTCAAAGGTTGAACACATATGATGGGACATCCTTCCGTAAAAACAGGTCTCGGCCAAGAATTGCTTGTTTTCTAGACTATACGCCAGATACGTTGACAATTTATGAAAGAGCACATGTTTTTCATGAAAGTTTCACTCACAGTCACCGGCCCCATTTCATCACAAGCAGGTGCGCGCCTGATAGTAATGATCGAGTACTATTGCCTTGCAGCACCAACCGGTGGACATAATGATTCCAATCGAGAGCACAATAGCCCACGATACCTAATACGTACTGTACTTCAAGTTGCATCACATTAGAGCTTATACAATGGACAAGGATAACGCGTACACGTCGGGACCGACCATACGTATTAATCATATATATTATGACGATGAACAGCTGAAATGACGGAAGCTTGACTTTACGATACAAACCGGACTCAACTAACCACAGTCAGTAGAGAAACATAGTGTGACAAGTACATTTATAATCGCAGACAGTGTTGCCCCCTCCCTTTTTCTCTTTGCTCCTGAAATCAAGCACATCACCCTTTCTTTCCTTTCCTTTCCTTTCCCTTCCCTTCCCTTCCCTTCCCCTCCCTCCGCCTTTTCCGTTCATAAATAAGATAACTTAATCCGCTTTCAGTTCTTTTTCCATTCTTGTTTTTCCTTTTTACCCTGCTCTGCTTTCTGACTCACCCCTCTTTCTCTTTCCCCCCTCACCTCCTCTCCCNACGCCATATGAGCTTTACCGCTACCCACAACGCTAACAATAAGGTAACAACAAAATAATAAGATAGCAAAACCTCTTGGACGGACATGATTTATTGGACCTTCTCAATAAGACCGGGCAATACTTTTTACTCAGATCACAATGACCGTGGATGGTTGTGTAAGATACACTGTGTTTTGACACATAATAGACCTACTGTATGGTAGCCTGGTCGGCTGGTGCGATGATAAAACATCTCTACGTTCTAACAATAACATGTAAATTAGCAGCTTAAGAGACTCTGGGATAAAACAACGATACTTTCTGAGCATTTATACGTATTAGCGTGTACGCATTAACTGAAATGAATTACCAGTAACAAAGAGAAAAAAAAAATCGGGTCCAGAAATACTGTACTCGAGTGTCCGTATTTACGTACAAGGCGTGTGCCGGTACATAATACATGTATAGTTAGTGTGCTCCACTGTGACACAAATATTCTGAAGCAGGCACATTTGTTATGCCTTGGCTGAATATCAGAAAATTTTGATATTATTAGCAGGAGGCATATTGATTATTACATCAACTGACAAAATGACTCCACTTTTCAATGGCTAAAACTCAAGAAAAACAGGGGCGGGGCGAAGGGGGAATTATAATAATAATAATGATAATAATAAAGTGCATCTATATATCGCGCTTCACCCCCGGAGAGCTCGAAGTGCTTTACATTAACAGCTACATGCACACGTACTCAACACAAACACACACGGTTACACGCACAGTACTTGCATGTAAACACATACAAGTCGTATTCACTCATATGTAAGCATAGTGCAGCATCAGTATGTGCATGCGATCAAAGAGGAGAACTCTCAAGGTCAGGGGGGAGCATAGATTCCAACCTCGATAATACAAAGACTGTGCTTCCAGGCCCTAAGCGGAGACGGTGACTCAAGAATTGCACATACACATACTTGTTGTTGTTGTTGTTGTTGTTGTTGTTGTTGTTGTTGTTGTCGTTGTTGTTGTTGTTGTTTTGATCTAATTTTTTTTTTTTAAATTTAATAGGCTGCCTAAGAATTGTAAACCAGGGTGGTGTCCTTACCCCTGTTCCAGAAGCCTTTAATCAATAAAGTTGTATATTCAGTGTTTTTTCTTAGCGGCAATAGTATATTTCGTCTACCTCCTCAATCCTTCTCCTTTCTCCCTCCCCCTTAGAGTAGGACACGCACATCAAAAACAATTTTCCGTTTTTCAATACTTTTTCTCTCTAAATATTATCTATGGTACCCACCGAGTCAATTTTGCGAAGAAAGAGCGTCGTTCTGTTACTGTGCGGGTATGTAATATGACGCAATAAGGAGAGCTAGGGTTACCGGGTTTGGCCCTTGCGTCCAGAATTATTCCCCTTCCCCGATCAGCAGAAGCCTGTGACAAAAACGCTGACGTCACTTACGTTCCAGCACCTACAGATGGTTACAGATCTGTAAGTCTACTTTCACCATTAGGCCCTACAGCTGAGGAGTTATATTTGACCTCCCTTTTTCCTTCTTTAGGTATGTCTTGTTTCCAGTGAAAAGGGTTCCAGGGGCAAATTTTGATTTAATGGGAGACTGTGTCCATTTTACTTTACTTTCTTAGGCACTTTTTAGCCCTGGCTGGAATTGCTAGGTCAAACATGTGCTCAGGAGGAAGAAGGGGGATTCGGCCTGACCAGTGAGAAGTTATGGTGTGTATACAAATAGCAACCAAGCTCAAAATTTCGATGGACTTGCTGGATTTGGCGCAGGCTTAAAATCTGGGCCACGCAACGATTTTAAACCTGATATTATGGGTCTGGGTCAAAGCTAAAACGCTGGGCTCAGATGGCATCTCAAAAGCTCATATAGACGTCTAGGCCAAAGAAGAGAAAAGGCGCCAACTGCATTTCATGCAAACAGTAAAGTAGACCACTGAAAACTGGCTTCCGCTTATGGCTAAACAACGTAAGAAACGTGCCTTTGTACTTCTAACTCTGAAGCTTAAATCCCCCCCTCCCCCCNACACACACACACACACAGACAGTCATGATCAATCCTAACGTAACAATTAATAGCCATTACCATCATCATTAAGACCAGTGGCCGTATGCATAATCCATACGTTAGTTAACGCAATGCGGTAACCACTGGAAACTCCCAAAACATTAGTAGTGTTCACCGTGATATATGTTAAAAGATTAGGGATAGATCTAGCTATCTGCTTCGTAGCCTTAAAAATCCACAGTATTTTTTCTTAAATTTTCACCCCCTTACACGTTTCCTTCGCCCAAGCGCTTCCGAGAAAATGCTGCTTGAAAGTCGGGATTTTCACACCGCGCAGGCCGCCATAACTGGTCATCCGGTCAGCGCGGGAATGAGGCGTGACGTCAAAAAGCGAGAGGCAAGCTAGTACTTGCGAAGAGAATTATCCATAATATTAATACTTTTCATTGGCGCTAAATTTTATGCCTTGTTTTCATATATGATTAATAAGTCTTGTTGAGGACTCTGAACAAGTGCCCGACTTTGATCGCTATGCTGTAATCTTAGAAAAGGCAGGAAAATATTTGATAAAAGGAGCATCTGTCTGAGCACTGAGTGAAACGCTTTATTACTGTATGCATAGCCTATGTATGGTTGTCTGTGCCTGTTTTTCCTTGTTATATTGTTTAATGAAATTTCATTGGTCTACGATTCTGACACTATTTATCATTTGCTTGAGGAGCACATTTGGATTTAAGACGTCGCACAGCAGGATAAGAGTTAACGATTGTCTCAGATTGTGTTTTCTGCGCTCAGGGGCGGTTCTGGTTGCTGGCATATCGACGCGAAAATAGTTTGACACCCCTATGTCGGTGAGAGATGACCACGGGAATAATTTGGAGAAAACTTGTGAAATCTTTTATGGTTTGCAAAGAAAGAACCGGTCTTCACGATCAAAGAGAAAAATGAAATGGACTATAGCATGGATATGTCATGTTGAGCATAGCAACAGGGATGAGATGGGAAGGGGGAGGTGGAGAGAGGGGATAGATGGATGGGCATAGTTGCAGGGTGAAGCAAAGACGTTACATTTAAATGTCTTTGGGGTTGAGAGAGAAAGAGAGAGAGGGGGGAGAGAGAAAGAGAGAGAGAAAGAGAGGGAGAGAGAGGAGAGATAAGAAGCAATAAGAGAAAGTGAGAACCTGAGTTGCTAAGGAAAAAAAGCGAGAAGGCAGGTAATGAACAGTGATTCAGGAGACAAAAGCATCTTGGCTGCTCTCTCTCTCTCTCTCTCTCTTTCTCTCTCCATGCCTGGAATTGTGCCTACTCCACCCATACTAGGATCTATCTCAGCCCCTCCCTTATAGTGAAGACAGAGTCATTCTTTTAAAACTACAAAAGTTTTCACGGGTATCCTATAACATACTCCTGTGATCATCTCTGACAAAAATAAGAAGGTCAAAATATTTTTTCACGTCGATGTGCTACCTTTTTGACCTGCTCTCTACTTATGATCAATTTATGACTAGTGACACAACTAGTTCCGCTCCTAAGCACAGACAACTTGACTGTGGCGGCGCCTAAATTATCTGAAAAGGCTACTCGCGCAAATGATTGTCAGAATCTTAGGCCAGTGAGAGCTCACTGAACCACACAGACGACATCAATCTAAAGACTGTGCAAAGGGACTCAAACGGCGGTCAGACAGATGTTCCTTTTTCTCAAATTTATCCTCCCATTTCTAAGGTTACAGCACTGCGATTAACGTCGGGCAGTTGTTCACACAGTTTAACAAAATACTTTTCTAGACGATAAATTAAAAAAATGGCATAACAATTAGAGCCAACAAAAGTTATTGCATGTGGATAATTCTCTTTGCATAACGACTACTAGCTTGCCTCTCGCTTTTTGACTTCAAGCCTCATTCCCGCTCTGACCGGACGACGTGTGAAAATCCCATGGAAAATCTCGACTTTCAAGCTGCATTTTCTTGGAAGCGCTCATGCAAAGGAAACGTGTAAGGATGGAGGGAGGAGGGGGGGGGGGCATTATGAAAAAAAAATACTGTGGATTTTTTAGGCTGTGAAGCAGATCGTTTCCCCTGTCCCTTTAACAGATATCGCTTTCTCGATTTTCGAAAAGTTGTTTTGTCCAACACATCGTAACTAATTTTATCGATGACTCATTTCTTTATATTCATACAAAAGTTTTCCATTGGAAATCATACGCAACAAATGAAAATTTCATACTAATTTATTTTTTATAGCTTAAAATGGTCTATCCGAATGTAACTCTATGCTTCTCTTTCATGACACAAAATTTAGTATTATATTATTTATGATTTATGGCTTGTTCAGTTCTATTTTTGCTGGGTGTACTATAATTGAACTGGAATAAAAAAGCACAATAATAGTTCTGTGCATATGTGCCATTTTTCAATGAATTTATTGTTGCATAAATTACTGTCTTGTGCCTAAGATGCGTGAAATGCTCTTATGCATTTAATTTGGCAGATTAGTTGTTTAATTTCGTTATATTTTGCTACTTGTGGGCTGAAATTTGACGAACTTCGGAGTAACGTAGTCACAATTTTGTATTCAAAATGGCGACTGGAGGAGAGGATACGAAATCCCAGTTGGTGCTTCAAAGCCAAATGTCTCAAGAAAATCAACAGCAGGCTCAGGATAAATCTGCAGGCGTTCCACTCAGTGACTTTGTATTACAGCTGGAAGATTATGCACCAACGGTAGGTACCAGTTAAGAGTTTCTATTTTCCAGATTCGCTTCCTGCTCAGTAGGCCCGGGAAGTAATCGCCCGGGTCCCGAAATACCTAGACGTCTAGCTAGACCTATTAGCCGCCGGGACCCGAGATTACTTTTGAAAAACTCGGGTTTAGTAATCGTGTAACCGCCAGAGGAGACCTAGACAACCCAGGTTGTATAATCGTTTACTCACCAGGAGACACTTGATGAGGCCGGGTATGTCGAAGGACAGCACCGCAACGATAATGATACAGTTCATTTAGTCGTAGACCGGTCATGGACTAGACTTGACTAGAGTCACCCAGCCGCTTACCGGCTGTTACCGAATACCTGCCAGTCATTTGATCTCGTGTATGCAATAACCGCGTTGATTAGTTGCTCTTTGTTTGGACATGCGCATTTTTTGTTTATCCTTCCGAAATCTGCCATCGAGAAAGTGCCCGTTCAAGCCCAGAATAGCCGTTTTCAGCCCAAAATCCTAGACAAGTGAAGTCTGTCTGCCATTTGCAATCACTAGAAATAACCTAGATTGTGTTAGCTTTTAGCAGTCTTATTTTCGGCACATTACATTGACAGCTAGCCAATAATGTTTCTGCATTGTGTAGCATGTGCCCCACTTAGGTTTGAGAGTGAAAACGGCCTTTCGCAGCTATTTGGGGGTGTGGGGGGTGGTGGCCGGTAATGGGGAAACGTTTTTGGCCGTTGTTGTCCTTTACCGGCCAGAGAAAAATATTCACTCACTATCATATTATCACATTAAAAGTTAGTTCTTCTTCTAGTCTCTGTCAATGTATTTAATGAAATTTGCTGATTATTACTGAACTTTGAAGTTTCAGAATTAAAAATCCCAAGACATTGAAAAATAAACAATACATTAGCAAATCATTAGAGCATCACCCCACCCCTCCCCTTACCTGTGGAGGTGGAGGTGGGCACATTTGTAATCAATTAAACAAGAACACATTACTTTGTTATGAAATTAATTACTATTACATTTGAAGGTCAAAATATTATTTCTCAATACAATTTAGCCACAAAAGACGATACTCAAGCACAGTAGCACATTTTAAGATGTTCAGGTGGAGTGGCCGGTATGGGGAAAGCAGTTGGCTGGTATGGGGCAAAGGGGTGACAGGCTGGCCGATAAGGGGCAAAAGTGGTGTCAAAAAAATTTCCTCTTTAGCCACTTTTATTTCAAGCTGCAATATTCTAAAGTAGTAATCACCTGTTACCGGCCACACATGACATTTATTTTACGATATCTTTAGCGACAACACGTCCTATTTACCGCAGATAGTTACATTTTTTCACCCGCTTCTGGAAACAGCCTTAAGCGGCCGGTAAGCGGCTGGGTGACTCTAGATCGATATTTCGACTAAATCAGTGCTGTTGTTAGAGAAAGCCATTGTGTATACATGAGAAAGGTTATCATGCCTTATCATCAGGCTTGAAACAACAGAATAATGTGTCATCTAATTAACGCACAGGTAAAAGTAAAAGCAGCTAGCAACCAGCAGTTCCTCCCTCAGGCTCAAGTCCCCTTCTCCCTCTCTTCCTCTGTTCTCAGAATTTATTGCCGCCGTTTGATGATCTCTGTATCATTACCGTAAACAATCCGAAGTTCGTTTACAATTGCAAATGGGTTATGGTCTTTTCTATGTATTACTACATGTAGACTAGTTTAAATATATCAGGAAGCTCTGAAAACAATATGGTGGCCTACTAGTACTAGAAAGTATCTCACAAGTTGCTACATAATTATTAGATGTTTTCAAAGTTAGCATGTCTTGAAGTTAAGTCTTGACAGCTTATTTTTTTATGTGAACTATGCAAGGTAAATTAAGATTGTGTACTTACAGTGGCAAATTTCTAATCGTTCAGCGCAGAAATTGCCGCACATTTGGTTGATGCTACCACATTCTCCCAGCCGTTCAGTTCCCGGCCTCGCGAAGAATAGGAATGACGTGGTGCTAGCGTGTCGTACGAGGCGACTAAATGGCGAAAAAACAGGTAGTGACTCCCGACACAGAGTCACCTGGTCCTCCAGGTTGGGGGTTGGGTCACGGGGCTAACAACCCCTCCCTTAAAACAAAACATTGTTACAGAAACACATACAAACGAAAACCTGAATCTCTGCTTGGCTGATAGTGGAATTTCTCCAAATGGAGAACTCATGATGCGTGACAGTCAAATCCGAAAGGAAGCTGTTAGGCGGACGCCTCCACCATCATCCAAGTCTCTCCGGATTGGATCGTGGAACGTTAGGACCTTGTATGAGACTGGAAAAACTGCACAGATTCTTCAAGAAATGCACAGGTACCGTCTAAACATACTAGGAATCAGCGAGACCCACTTGAACCAGTCTGGACAGAAACGAATGAAAGAAGGAGAACTTTTTATCTATTCCGGAAGTGACAGAGATGGACCTCATAGAGAAGGAGTAGGAATGTTCATAAACAAGGCAACACAGAAAACATTCAGAGGTAGGGAAGCACATGGCCCAAGAATCATCATGGCCTCATTTGGAACAAAGAAAGAAGTCAAGCAAAAGGAAGGTAAGAAGGTCATAAACATGAACATCATACAAGTATACGCCCCAACCAACGATGCCGAAGAGGAGGACAAAGACAACTTCTACAACCGCCTCCAGAATGTGATAGACAAGCTTCCAAGTAAGGACATCAACATTCACATTGTCATGGGAGACATGAACGCCAAGGTAGGCTCCAATAACAGTCACTACGAGGAAATCATGGGCAGACAAGGACTAGGAGAAGCAAACGACAACGGGGAGAGGTTTCAGAACTTCTGTGCATTCAACAGCCTAGTCGTCGGAGGAACAATCTTCCCACACAAGAGGATCCACAAAGCAACTTGGGTCTCCCCAGATGGAAGAACGGAGAACCAGATAGACCACTTCTGCATTTCTCGAAAGTTTAGACGCTCACTGGAAGACGTCAGAGCTCTGCGAGGAGCAGATGTCGGGTCGGACCACCATCTCATCCTTGGAAAGATGAGGCTGAAACTGAGAAGGTATGCACAAGCCACAGCCGGAAGTCGCCAAAAGTACCAAGTCAGTGTTCTGAAGGACCCTGCTAAGAAGAAAGAATTCAAACTGGAACTGAAGAACAGATTTCAAGCCCTCCAAGATCTGGAAAAATGTGAGGTAAATGATCACTGGGACAAGATGAAGGAGGCAGTAAATGCAACCTGCCAAAGTACCCTTGGACCAAAGGACAACACCAGGAAGGAATGGATCTCACAGGACTCCCTAGACAAGATCAAGAGAAGGAGAGAGCTGAAAGCGAAAGTCAACGACTGCCGTACCAGAACGGAGAAACTCACTGCACAAGAAGAGTACTCCAGAGCGAACCGGGAGGTAAAGAACTCCATCAAGAAGGACAAGAATACCTACCTGGATGGCCTGGCAGAAAAAGCAGAGAAGGCAGCAGCAGACGGACACTTGAGAATTGTTTATCAGACAACCAAAACTCTTTCAGGGAAATTTAGCAAGCCCACCCTACCAGTCAAGGACAAGGAAGGAAACACCATCTTTGACTCAGCAGGACAACTCAACCGATGGCGGGAACACTTTGACAAACTCCTGAACAGACCACCACCAGACAATCAGCCAGAAATTCTCCCAGCCAGAAAGGATCTCCCAATAAATAAAGAACCACCCACGAGAGAGGAAATAGCGGCAGCTATAAAATCCCTGAAGTCACACAAGGCTGCAGGTCCCGACCATATACCACCGGAAGCCCTTAAAGCAGATATGGAGACATCAGTGGAAATGCTATACGCCCTATTTGAAAAGGTTTGGCAGGAAGAGGAAATACCTACAGAATGGAAGGAAGGACACCTGATCAAGATACCAAAGAAGGGAGACCTCAGCAACTGTAACAACTACCGAGGCATATCACTCCTGTCCATACCAGGGAAGATCTTTAACAGAATACTCTTGGAGAGAATCAAACTGGCAGCAGACGACAAGCTCAGAGGAAACCAAGCAGGATTTCGCAAGAACCGATCATGTGTTGACCAGATAGCTACCCTGCGCATCATTGTTGAGCAGTCTCTGGAATGGAAATCACCCCTTTTAGTCAACTTCATCGACTTTGAAAAGGCATTCGACAGCGTTGACAGGGAAACTCTGTGGAAACTCATGAGACACTACGGAATACCTGACAAACTCGTCAAGCTTGTGAAGGCCACCTACGATGGAACAAGCTGCCAAGTCTTTCATGAAGGACAGCTCTCAGAACCATTCCAGGTACAAACAGGGGTGCGACAAGGATGCCTGCTGTCACCTTTCCTCTTCATCTTGGCAATTGACTGGGTCATGAAGGAAGCCACAAAAGGCACACGAAATGGAATACAGTGGACACCTTGGCAACAGTTGGACGACTTGGACTTCGCAGATGATCTTGCACTGCTGTCACACACACACTCTCAGATGCAAGAAAAGACCGAGGAACTCAACAGTCTATCAAAGAGCGTCGGCTTACGTATACATCCTGGGAAATCTAAAGTGTTAAAACTAGGCACAGTCTCAAGCTCTGCTGTCACGGTAGAAAACACATCCCTGGAAGAAGTTGACTCATTCACCTACCTGGGAAGTATCATTGACAAAAAAGGTGGTACGGAAGCGGATGTAAAAGCAAGGACTGCCAAAGCAAGGACTGCATTTAATCAACTATCAAAGGTCTGGAAGGCAAGCAACATCTCACTGCGTACCAAGATCCGGCTTTTCAATTCAAATGTCAAATCAGTGCTCCTCTATGGCTGTGAAACCTGGAAGACAACAAAGACAGTAATGAACAAAGTCCAGACATTCATCAACAGATGCTTGAGGAGTATTCTAAAAACGAAGTGGCAAGACAAGATACGAAACGAAGAGCTATGGGCAAGAACAGGACAAAAGGAAATAGAGGTAGAAATTGGACTCCGTAAATGGCGCAGGATTGGACACACCCTCAGAAAACCTAGTGGAAACATCACCAGGCAATCACTGCAATGGAACCCACAAGGAACACGAGGCAGGGGTAGGCCACGGGAGACATGGAAACGATGCACGGAAAGGGTCATGCGAGAAATGAAGCTCACTTGGAACGAGCTTGGAAAGATGGCCCAAGACAGGGAAAGATGGAATTCGCTTGTACGTGGCCTATACCCTGCTAGGGGTGAAAGGCATTGATGATGACCACATTCTCCAAGTGCTGGTGCCGCCAGTCTAGCACTAGCAGCTAGAAATTAGGGATTGGAAGTGCACGAGATAAGATAAGCAAGTTTTACCTTGAGATTTTTGACACAGGGGTCTCTTATTTGCTCGTTTGAGCAACTACGCTGAGCTTCAGAACTGCTCAATCAAGCAGTAACTTCCCAATGGAGCAGGAACTGCCTGATTGGTAGGTCTTCCTAGACCTGGTCATGTAGCCTGATAACAATGGGTTAATCTCTCAGCATTTTAAAAAGAAATTCTTCAATATCAATCAAATCAAGTTAAACAAAATAGTAATCT
Organism: Ellobium chinense; assembly: GCA_033807755.1. NCBI lineage: Eukaryota > Metazoa > Mollusca > Gastropoda > Ellobiida > Ellobiidae > Ellobium > Ellobium chinense. The sequence goes on from JAWQUT010000073.1 coordinate 1,511,063, forward strand.
AATACATTTATCCTTCAGGATACAAAAGAGATGCTGGACCAAAGTTTAAGGACTGAAAAACAGATACAAAATTGCAACAATTACCACTCTCCATGTCCGCATCTTTTGTTTGCCTAGAAATTCGTGATCCAAATGTTAGATTTAGCACAAATAACAATTATTTCATGGGCTCACAGATGTGACAAGATATTACAGTTCTTTTTAAATTATCAATAATTTAGACTTTTGATCTCTGCCAAATATGAAAATCAAATGTGAATTGCACGTTGGCCTAAAGAAGATTACCACTGAAAACATCAAATTGGCGCCGTCCTGAAAATGCCGTAAGTGGCACATCATCTTACTATCATCCTTTGTGTTCAGAACTTCCTTTAATTCACACGATAGCAATGAAAACAACATGCGGGAACAAAGTTCGAACCGGCGGATACCAAATTAAATGTCTGCTGTTTTATTCAGGAAGCACCACAACTAACGAGACTGGGACGTTTTGTTAACACTAGATCGATATTAGAACCCTTCACTATAGATCTAGACTAGTCTGGAACTGAAAACTAAAAACTTCCAAATCATCCCTCCCCCAACACACTCCAATTTTAAACTATTCTTCATCAATCCTAATGCATTAAGGGCACTGGAAGGTAGCCCCGATGCCGCTGGTTGTCAGGTGAATGCAAATGTTAAAGTGAACACAGTGATTACACTTTTACAGGTGTCACATGCAACCTAGTCATTGTCACCTTCTTGTAAACATGTGTAAGTGGTGTTATATAGACGAAAATGGACAGGAATCGCAAAAATAGCGTCGTACACACTGCGTGGCATCTGAAATAAAAATCAGTTAGTTAGGAAAATTATAACGTGTGTAAACGGTGTTCCATAGAAAGAAAAATTTGGACACCAATTGGGTAACCCCATAGCTATTTTTAGTAACAGCTTCATAGACTCTATAGAGGGTGGGGGAATTACAAGCCTGGCGGAAATAGGTGCACTGAGGATATAGTAATATCTATCTCTATCTGCCAAGTCTGGAAAACTGAAGAGAACACAGTCGTAAGTTCATAACAGTGGGAAGATCTGCTTAATTGTTTCACATTTTCTGGATGTGATTAGCCATTAATTATGGCTCTACCAGCTTCCACAGAAATTGGCTTTTTTAACTTAATTTTTCAATTTCAGACTTAGAGGTAAACTTACAGTGTAAGAAGTTCGGAAGATGGATCTACTTGAGTAATGCGTATCAGTTGCATGAAAACATCGGAACTTAGAACCTCACTGTGCACACTCCACTTCCCCCCATCATTTGCACACTGTTTCTTTTTGGTCCTCTCGCCTGAGGCTGCACTAACTACATCTACTCATGCTTTGACGAATCTGGCTTTCTATAAATTTACTGTGATTGTCATGTGATACAAGCTCGAAAATTGAGCATAGAGAGGCATAGAGTCCAGTGTAGTCAAACTACTCTTCTGTAAATAGATTTAGGACCTAGTAGACCATCACTCCAATTGGAGAGCATTTGATTAAAACTCTGAAAAATGACTTAGTAGTTTATTCAGAGATAATTGCAATTCTAGTTTAGTCTGTCTGAAGTCACTAACAAGCTCAATAGTTAAAGTGATGTTTTGAAGTAAATAGAAATACAGTTGCAAAGAGCAGTTGCCCTCACATTCTATTCTATTTCTCTTCATTGGAAAGTATTTTCCGAGTTCACTCACTGAATTTGAGAGAAACCTCCTATAATTAGATGGCATATTGTGTGCATAAGTTCTCGGATGCCTGTATGCAGCTGTATGACTATGAGATTGAGAAATGTACCCCTCTTACTTTGGGGAATCATAGGATGCCTCAGTGAGGTCCTTTTCCCCAGCTCGTCAAATTATGAGCTGCCTACCAGTCTTTGTCAGAACAAACAGCAGGAGGAGTGATTTAATACATTATGTAAACACAACAAAGTAAGCTAGTTGATCTGCAGGATGTCAAAGTTTTGACGTTTTGTACCGTAAAATGGAATGGAAGTTCCATGTGTCTGATTTGGATTGTTTTTAACACTGTGTACCACATCCTTGTCAAGTTAATTACCCTTTTAGTTCTGAGATTTTTCTTATGATGTAAAATCAGTGTATAGCTGAGTCGCATTTTTGCACCAGTACTGTAGGATAAAGTAAAACTGGACACAGTATTGCGACTGTGGTGCTGAAAATGGTGAAGCTGACTCTTCACATCAGTGCAATGCTCTGGCCGGCTGTTTTTTACAGTCAAGATCTGGTGATGCTTTCACTGGTTTATCTTCCGTTCCATTTTTTTCTCTTTTTTTTTTATGTTCTCCAAATGAATTCATGATACTTGATCTTATTTTAATGCAAACGTGGCAACAAATAGATTGTGTAATCAGGACAATAATGGCCTCAAAAAACAAATTTATATACAACAAGATGTGTGATTGTAATGATATAATTTTAAGCAATTCTTAAACTTTTCTTTCAGATCCCAGACTCAGTGACGAGTTATTACTTGAACAGAGCAGGATTTGATTCTAGTGACCCAAGAATGTGAGTAAATTGAAATTGCCTCTAAGCAACTTGTTTTTGCAGAAATAATGGGATAGCTCCACATTAACATCTTTTACTGAAAATTCCAAAGTTATTTCTGGGAGATTGATAATGTGCATGGAGGAAGTTCTAACTTCTCCCAACTGAAAGATAAATCATTCAAGAAGCAAGTCAGAACTAGAGGTGAAGAATGGCCAGCGCTCTAGCTCCACTTCATCTCTGACTTGATGCCCCATACTGACACATATATTTAGCCTTGTGCTATTACTAACTTCTGAATGTTATCAACTCAGTCCTAATTTTTGTTAGTCACTCCCACTGACAAATGAGCCAGATGAGAAAAAAATGGATTGAATGGGAAAATCCATGTAAACTTTAGTGCTATGTTACTTGTGCCATAACTTGAATTTTCCTTTATAAAAATCCCAGTTGGGACCTCAGGCTATGTTAAAAGAAAGAGGATTAGCCTAATTGTATGCCCTCTCCCTTTGCAGTTGCAATGCGTGAGCCTATTTAGTGCTGCTGTAATTTGATCATGGTAGTTAAGGAAGCAACTTGGGGCACAACAGTTGTGCTGATACCATGTCCCTAAGTGGTGTAAACTCTGGTGACAAATGGCTGAGCAGGAAAAAGCAGTCTTTTGAGTGTTGAAGGCATTTTTTACATATTGTGATGATATACTGCAACATAACTTGTGTGACTGGTTTAGCATAAAAACACTGGGTAAGAAAATGTTATGCTCAATTCAGTACCTGGAGAGCATTTCTTATGTTTGTGTTTAATAAATTAGCCATTTTATTTCACTTATATTCACACCTCTTTCTTTCATATGTCTGTTCTACAGAACACGACTGATATCTCTGGCAGCTCAAAAATTTATCTCAGACATTGCAAATGATGCACTGCAACATTCAAAGATGAGAGCATCAGGGCAAAGTTCTAAAAAACAGGGCAAAGTAAGTAACTTGCATTGGCTAGTTCTTTTCAGTTCCAGTTTTAAATGTGTGATGGTCCAGGAAAAGCTTTCATAATGGTCAGTGTTTTAAAATATAAATATTATTGACTTTATTGTGTCTGTATTCCTCTCTTATCGCTAAACGATATGCTGTTTATTTTAGGCAGTTATCTTTATCAGAAACTGAGCTAAGCATGTTTATAGTTCAGAAAGGGACAATTTTTAAAACTGAGAAAAATGACTTTAAAACAGAAAATCTTGATGTCATAATGCCTTTGGGTACACCTGGAAAATGAGTAATTTAATGCATGTACATGCAGAATTATGATGTCAAACTTTAGAGGAAATGGCTGGAACGACGTAGATTTTATGGTAGTGCAAAAACTCTCTTTCGACCTTCAATGCAAAATCACTTTGTAGTGCTACACAAATGATACAAAGAAGTATGGTTGTTGCTGTTGAGTCTGTCCGATTTTGTCCTAAGGCCATTATTTAGATTACTTTATTTACATTCACCAGCATATTTCATTTGAGTGTTGCCATGGATGCCATTCTTCAGACAGTTCTCTGAAATCAACGACTGTTGATGTCTAGCAGAGATTGTAAATTGTTGTTTGACATCAGTTTGAGAAACAGCTTTTGTAGAAAAATCTAAGTCAACTTATATTTTTCTTTTTTTGTCTCATGTTTTCTGTTTGCTCTGGGCTTTCTCTTCCTGTTTTAAAGAGATCTAGATCTATTTATATCTAGATGAGAGGAATTCCATCTTTCAGAGAATCCTCTGCGATCAGAGAATGTTATCTTTCAGAGAAGGCTATTTGATTTCTTTCCAAGAAATTGTTTGGATAGAAAGTATTCATAATTTAAGGCCAAACTAATACTTGATGTGTTGTCTCATTTTCGTTGCTGTGGCTGCTTCCCTTGAACTTTCTCTTTATTTGTTAAAGAATTACATGTTTATACTCTCACGAACAGATATATATCTGAACTAGCGGGAGTATCCCGGCGCTGCCGGGAAAGGGGGGGGGGGATGTGAAGCGTCAGTGAACTATCACGTNCCCCCCCTCCATCCACCCTTCACCTGAAGCAGATAACGTCATCCGCTAGTGAAGTGTTATTTTGTTTCGTATATCTGGTGTTGGCGTGTGCGTTCAAATTTCCAGTGGCAAACGAAACGCAATGTCTTTCCGGTACGAAATTTTAAAGTTTTATTTGGAGTCGACGAAATGGCAGAATGAATGCCGGAAACAAAGACAANCTCTTTATTTGGTAAAGAATTGCATGTTTATACTCTCACGAACAGATTCTGAATTAAATTAAATAAGCAACATAAAACTGCAGAGAATCCAGAAAGTTTTATGAAAAGTTAGTGGTATCTTTGTGTTGTGGACATAAATGCTCCTTCTTACATAACATACTGTGACAAATCTGCAAATTTTTTTTTGTTCTTTTCATTTTACTTTTGATGCCCAACATGTGTCTGATGGTTAATCATCATGAGATGTTGCATGTTACCAGCTGGTTGTTTTCACAAGTCATGGATACATGATACAATTTGGTGAATAATTAGAAGCCTTGCCTACGCAACTGAATTTCTGAAATTGAATTAATTTGAATTACTCATTGCTTTTCACACTTTCTACATGAGTGATGCATTAAGAGCAGTAACCACTACCTTCTTATGGTCTCATGCCATTCAGTTATGAAATTGGGAATCACCTTTTCATAACAGTTGACCATATTTTATTTTCAGATTTAATTACAACTATACTTTAGCAAGGTTTGCCTTACTTTCCCCTGTAAGTTGCCTTCATTGACTATGGCACTGACAAGTGTGCTGCGGGTCAATGAAAATTGAAAATTTCTTCTTTGTCCTTTTCTTTATAAATGTTGAGGGACAAATAACTTTCTGCATTGCATGCAGACAGAACAGTGCATATATATACATATTTTAACTTTGCTGAAACGCATTTTCTAAGCAGTTGTGCATTGACACTTTACCCCTTCTCCTTCCCCTGTAGGCAGGGAGGAAGAAAAATAAAAAGAATTACTGGAAGTTTCTTGGAGGTACCTTGTCTAGCTACAGTTCCAGTCATCACAACCTGTAGATGTCATGCTTTTTTTGTTTGCTCTCAATTTCCAAAAATAACCTCAAGCAACACTGATGGTATTTTTCACAGTTCTTAAATGTTGCATGTATTATGTTACAATACATATTTTCAGTGCGAAGACTAAATATTCAGTTGGTGTTAATCTGTTCATCTTTATCATTTCATCAGGACAAGAAAATGACATTACAGATGGAGGATCTCACCCCGGCACTTGCAGAATACGGCATTAACATAAAGAAGCCTATGTACTTTGTATAGCATTGCCATAGCTTTGATGATGTGAATGTGTGTGTGCATGGAGGTATGCATCTGGCTTGATGTACTGTTGGATGTCTGAGACCATGTGCTTGGAAGGAAGTTCTGTTTTAACTAACTGAAATTCTTAGGGATGGGTCATCTTTCTGAAATTAATTCCCTTGGTTCTGCTAGGTGGTGTTCAAACATGTTAAGGTACACTTCATGTTTATCACTCTGTCCTCATCATAATTGTAAATATTATGACATACCTGTCGGATGATTTCATGCAACAAAATTCAACCATAAGGTTCCCAGAGATATTTAGCCCAGTCATACAAAATTTGGCATCTCACAGCTGGCGGAGAAGTGTGAATCAGCCTTTTGAAATTTGTATGTGTGAAGAGCTATAAATGAGACCTTTGACTGGCAATGGTAACTTGTGTACAGAGTATTTTGTTCTTTATCTTTGTCAACTTCAAGATATTCTTGATGTTATAGTTTAATTAGCATCACTCTGAAAGCCCTGGAAAATTGTGTATGATATCCCAGAATTTATTCATGTGCAAGTTCATGCTTCGGCAATCTATATTATGTTCACAGTTTGTTCTCAGACTTACAAAATCAAAAAAGCAGAAAATGGCTAAAAGGCCTTTTCATCCAGAGTGTAGTTTTTTGAGAGTTACCATTCTTTATGTTTGAGGAAAATGACCCATCAAATTTAACACTGCCGGCAGAGTATTGTAAGGGATTTTAGCTCCCCTGTCACTTTGGTAGGCCTATCCTGGCTTCAGTATTTTTCATCTTTCAAGTAGTGTGTTACAATGCAACAGTCACAGGTAGTTTTGTTTTTGATTTGTTTTCTTTTTTTTTTTCTGGTTTTCTTTTATTTTCATTCAGTTCTGGACCTCATTTTAAGAATTTCTGATAAGTTTTGCAGAGATGTTAGCTGCTGTTTGGGAAAGTTTATGATGTTTCAAGGGCTTCACATTTCTGATCTTCATATGTTTTTAACAATCTCTGAGGGACACATGTATGTTATATCACTTGTTACATCATACCTGGATTAAAAGGCCAATAGCAGACACATGAACACTGTAGCTCTAGAGTTCCACTTGGTTGCTCTAATCACTATTGAAGGCTTTTGTGAGCAGCTCATATGGCTTAGAAGGACAGACACTAAAATCTTGGAAGAAGTTGTTGTTTTATATTTGGTACATGTACATGTGTTGCAAGATGGTAATTCCTGTTTTTTTCTTTATTTTTTTGTTTTGTATGAAACTGCCAGGTTCTGTTCTCAACTTTATTATTCATTGCTCTCCTGCTTGATGCTTGCCGTTTATACCTTCCGTCTTGTAATTACATATACATTTGGCCATTGGTCAGAGCCTCTGTTGGTAGAAGAGCAGCAGAATGCAATGTGAACTTCTGGCAGGGGGTTAAGGGCAAAGTTTTTACTTACTTTGCTGATCCAGCGGCCATCTGGGCTTGAGCCCTTCAGGGGGAGAAGGGCAAAACAGATGGTATATATTGTACCCCAAAGGCAGATATGTGAACATACATGTATCATGATTACTTAAATGGCCAGGCAGTGTAGCAAAACTCATAATAATAATGTTTAAGTAAAGAGTGGCACATGCAGGCAATGGCTGCCCCTATCACTTCACATTATTACCTCAATGGAAGAAGCATGCAGGTTCCCAGCATTCATACTATAGTTTTCACTGTCTTTGACCTAGTGCCCATTTTAAGGATGGATGAACTGACAACACTGAGAATGATAAGCTTCCTTGGAGCATGTACATTATAGCAGTAGTCTGATAGTGATTTGTCATGAGGACCAGGCCAGCAGAAGCAGAGGAAAGTAGTGAGCAGCTGGAAATTGAAATGAGGTCACAGTAGATACACAGGCAGCCACAGATAAACCTGTGGATGTTGGGGAAATTGAGTGATCAGTACCGGTAGTTAACAAAATTGAATTTGGGCTATGGTGCATTTTTCTATTTAATCTGAGGGAATACAGAATTCATGCATTTTCTTAGAATTTCAGGAGCTCATGGAGTCCATTGGAGACAAAGTCTCCAGAAAGCTTCATTAGATTGATAATTTCTTACTGGAAAATCATTGCTATCAAGAATTTCTGCTAGGTTTTCAAAATTTGTTTGTTAATGTTAAACATGGTTTAAACTAATAGTACTCTTAGAAATAAAACTCTTTTAAAATTTGTTTGAAACATGATATCCAAACTGAAGCATACACCCTGAGCACCATCAAGTCCACTGAATTACAATCTGTTTAATCACAGCTTCCACTTAATTGCACCATTTTTAATTTTTCTGCATCCACTTCAAGTGATAATCACAAACTGCAACATTTTTGTATGCTTCCAAATAGATGCCAGTAAGTGTGTTTGAGTGTATTAGGTTACTGTATGAAGGCTTTTCAGCTGCAGCATACTAAGTTGTTTGTTTTTTGTTTTATATGAAGAAAAAAAAATTATGTATAATTTATACTGATGTCCACATGTGTTCATGCATGATTTGTAATTAAATGAACAAATTCAGGTTAAATTTGCTTTGTCTTCTCTTTATAAGCCATATGTGCAACTGTGTATATCTGAGATGTTCTTGTTGCTTACATTTAAACCCCCTGCTGAAAGGCAATTTGGTTTTGTGGGAGGGAGGGTGGTGGTTAATGAGTGGAATTACAATATCGTCACGCTCATAAGATAATTGCCTGAGTCATTTTTGCCATTTTAAGCGAAGAAGAAAACACTGTTTTGTTTTGATTACTGAACGTCACAAACATTACTAGCAAAAGTGTTATTCAGCAGTCAAGCAGTTTAAAACACAGTTAGTAAATTTCACACATAGCTCAATGATGCCCTTGACTGAGATCCCTGCACCAATGGTAACAGCTTCTTCAGCCAAAAAATTGTCTTATGAACGTGAAGAATTATCCTGTATTGGGATTCTCCATTCAAATCTGTAGTGACATCACAGGGCAATAATTTTCCATATTAGCCTATTTCTGGATAATATTGTCCTTCATAACTTTAACATAGATAATTGCGCATCAGTGTTGAATAGTGCATTGATGCTGGTGCAGCACACGGATGGAAATATCATCAGAAATAGCAGCGCAAGTTTGATGCAGCTGCCATACAGAGGCTTGATCTGTCTTATTAAGCAGGAATAAATTCTTGCACTTTCATTCTTTGAGTTATAGTTTTGCTTCAGCACTATGGGAAGCAAATGTTAAGATTTTATTAATCTGTTCTGTGTGGAGCCAACTTGCCATCAGTCCAGTGACTGGTGACTCTACCTGCCCAGCACATCAGCCCCCTTCTTTTCCTGCATGTCTAGAGTAGAAACTTCATGTGAGATCCATCAACCAGGAGGACTGCAGGTACTGGATCCAGTCATTTCAGAGATGTCCTTTCTGTCTTTTCTACTTGTATGACAAAGACAGTTTCATAATATGAAGTATAACAAATTACATGTCAAATCTACATTTGGTGACCGAAACTTTAGTGGATTGTTATGAAAGAGAAAGCTCTGTATCTACAATACTATTATAATAATACATAGCATTTATATAGTGCTCATCCCTATACATACAGGCTGTGAGGGCTTTACATAGAGAATAGGATTATGTAATATCAGCTCATACACCACATAGTTCTACTATTGACTAGAGGGCTTACTGGGCCGTATGCAGCGTGCCGGGTAGAGCATCGCTGGTTCCAGGAATTGGGGGCAAACCGGCTCGCTGAAGAGAGCCTTTGTTTACATGCTTTCGGTCTTTGTTGTCAGTTCCTCGCATGAATGCATTGTTTTAATTTGAGATGTTTATTGTTTTTTGTTTTGAGCTACTGCCCCCTTCACATGAACAAAGTTCCATGGCATAATATGGCCTCTAGTCCTTCCTTTTCATTTCATATTTTCTCAAGTACACCTATTTAAGCTGTATTGGTTTTTTTTTATTAAGAACATGATTAATAATTAAAATGTATAAGTAAATATGTAATCATATTATATAAATTAATTGAGTGTATTATTGTCTCTTTAGCTTTATTAATTTGCAACCTTTTCACAACACATGGCTCCATTGCTCCTCTTGATTTCAAAATCTTATTCTGTTCTTTGGACCCCAGAATTATTGTTATTTAACTATGGATGTGAATAATAAAAAGTATGAATCTTACCTATTTTTCACTGGTGAAAATTTTGTTAGCATTTATTCACAGATATATTAACGTTCTTATTCATCATCTGTGAACTGTTAAACAGGTTTTGCCTTTGAAGAAATAGTACAGTATGATAATTGTATGGTAGCACTTTTATAGTTCATTAATCTACTGTTTTAATAGTTTGGTTTAATAGTATCGGGCTCAGTCCAGGCTCTAGTCATTCTTTACAAGGACAGGCCAAGATCAGATGTAGNTTTTTTGTATCCGTAACGTTTATTTTGCTCTCTTCCCTCATGCTAACTTTCTGTGTTACATTTTTTTATTTTATTTATTAGTTTTTATCAATTCATTTTATTTATTAATTTATTTATTAAATTTCATCTAATTATTTATTTTGACCTCCTCCTCCCTTTGTTTTTCATCACATAGGCTACACAGTCCTCCCATTACGATAACCCCCGTTAATATCTTAACAATAAAAACGCAAGTGAGAGAGACGCGGACTACCCCCAAATGTCGGCCATTACGGCTGCTTTATGTGGCACGCTGAGCCAGCCTCGCGTAAGAGGAAGTAAGCCCTCTAGTCAATAGTAGAACTCTGTGGCTCATACATCCAAAAGTACTTAGACTTAGATTATATTATTTATAAACATATATTCAAAAAGTGTTTATAATAAAAGACCAAAGTCTATTCAGACTCATAGAGAATATTATTTTGCAGATGACCAGCTGTGTATTGAAACAAAAGTATTGCAATTAGGCCTACTACAATAATAATGTACAAGATACTGTACAAGGCGTTTCAAAAAAAAAAAAATGTGGGAGAGGGGAAATAATACTACAACTTTTCTGAATAACTCACATCAAATTTTCTAAAATTTAAAGTAAGCACAATTCATTCAGTAGGTGTTTAGTTGATATAAAAGTTGTCAATACTCATCCAAAAGTATGACCAGGAAAAGTATTACAAAAAAAAAACCATGAAAATTGTAGAGCATTAAAATGATATTCAATTTTTTTAAAAAATTGAATTCCTCAAAATGGCGGACGCATCACTGGCTATTAAGGAGCAGCTAAACAGTATCATCAAACTTTTACAGTACAGTATATTAATTAGTAAACAAGCACCAGTCCTGTAAATCACGTAACCAATACAAAACAAAGGTTAATGTGATTATCACAACACAAGCTCTCTAAATGTCCCCCTTATACAGTATTTCCTACGTGTTTGTTGTCACAAGGATGATTTTCTTCAAAGAGGAGATACATGTATTTTCTTTCTTGGAGAAAGATCATCCTTACATTCACAAAATTAAGAGGGACTAATATATATATGCGAACGAGCGACCCAAGAGCTCGATGCATGTCCACTACTGCTGCTCGTTAAAATCCGAGCTTGCATTTTTGTAGTGGCTGCCCATTGACATGGTGCTGCACTCACCAATATAAAATCACTTTTAAAAAATACATTAATGTAATGTTTGCAGTTGCTTAAGACCATGTCACTCGATCAGGCGTTCACCATGTTGATTCCAAGAGCTAAACGTCATTTTGAAGCTCTCGGTTTTGGTTCTTTCGCTCGTCTCTCGTGCGTGTATGTGGGTTTGTGCGTGGGTTTTTGTTGGTGTCCTTGTTGTTGTTGTTGTTTTAATAATTTTTCCCCGATCATAATTCTGAATAAATGTTGACAAATTTTTATACCTTACTTAAAAGAGAAAAAATGGAATGGTTTTTATTCAGTTAAAATCATAGAAATTTTGCTGCAGTTTATGTGAATTCTTTAGCTTTTTTTTTTTTTTGAAACGCACCTTATTTATAAGTTAACAGGAGGCAAATGCACTTGTGATTGTGATGCCCCAGCAAACTAGTGACCTTGATTGAACATTGTACCGGCCAAAGTCTAAAAGTCTTACACTGATCGCTTTTGTATGTGTTTACAATTCAAGATACCTGGTCCTAGCATTTATGCAACCCTAATGAGGACTGTGCGAGGACCGAGTTGCTCGTAGCTTGGGCTGCGTTTGTTTGGTTCCTGCAGTTTGACAAAATGGCAAAGCGACATCCCTTCCTTAGGAAAGGAAGTATCAGTCTCTAGGCAAGCCAAGATGGCTGCGACTAATGTGGAAGAGGCAGAAAATAATGTACTGAAATGGTGTTTGCGGTACTTATATCTTTACATCATTAATCAGCATACAAACCACCGTTGATTCTTGCCGTATCCTCCTCCGACACAAGGTCGTCGATAAGACGTTCCACTAAGAAATTTGAAACCGCAGATGGTTGCAGCCATGTTGCCGAGCTTTCTCTTGCGGTGACCCAAAAGATGTCACATTTCTAACAAAGCCCTGACAGGTGTGCACCTATCCTCACTGTACCTGACGAGCACCAACCAAAAGACGTACCTCTGATTCAACAGAGCAAAAATAAGATGTTGGTTGTTTTGTTGTTTTTTTCAAGGCTTGATACAANGGGGGGGGGGGGGGGGGGGGTTGAGAAGGGGGTCCCTAAGCGATGGGTTTGGAAGCAAGGGAGGGGTGTGAAAGAGTAAGTTACGGCCCCGTATTGAGGTGGTGTCAGATATCTGTCGTATCATCTGGCTGCATAGTAAATGTAAAAATAAAAATACTTTATTATGCATGTAATATGTGGGTTCATTTTTTAAAAAATTTATGGCCCTTTTATAACATTATGCAACAGGCCCCGCACTAGCTTCGTCCGGCCCTGATCATATTGCATGTTACGAACGAGATGTGATACTCGAAAGCCTACGCACTAAAGATTTACATTAGCACAACAGTGTTGAAAACACCACTATAATGTTCACATCTAATTCTAGTTGGTAAGATGAAACTATGATCGTAATTTATATGGAAATGTTCCTGCCATATTTGCCCAAGCGTATTTGCACCATAACGGCCTATTATAGATCCGAACTAGGATCCTCCATAGGATTTCTTAAAACCAACCAACTAACACTAACATCAGTTAGAGAATGACGAAGGGATTTTGAAGTGACGACAGAGAGCAAAAAAAAAAGTCTTTGTCTTATGCAGACCGGTAGAAAAGTAGGGAGGTCGCAGACGAGGCGGGGTGAGTTCCTCCACGTGCCAGTGAACTCCGGTAGCAGTAGGTGATCCCACGCAGGCCGAACAAAGTGCAGTTCTTGGTGAGGCGAAGAAAGGAGTTGGCTCTCTTGACAACAGTTTGCTGAACCTTCAAACGATATTCACTACAAAAGGACGTCGCTCTTTCCGGGGCTATCAATGTATGCTTACTACTCTCTTCTTCGTCTCGTTGTTCAGCACAGCAAGGGACACCACTCCAGAAATTCTCCGGCAATGGTTCAACTCAGTCATTTCTCACCGTCCCACACATAGGCCACATCACCTCTTACAATACAGAGCTCTTATCATGTGTTAATAGGATTTAAAGAAACAAAAATCAGCGAGACCCGACTGCTGTGAAGCTGATTAGCTTTACCCATCTGAATCCAGGCCTCTGAGTTAAGCAGTCTCGTATGCCTGAGTTCTGGAGCTGTGTGTGAGATCCATCCTGCTTTATCTGGAATCCGGCAGAGAATCATTGTAAATTTTCTTGGGTTGCCGGAAATCCGGCCTCATAAAGTTATAAGATTACGTCACATACAAGAGTAAACAATATGCCCTCACATTTAGCTCTCTAGTGGTCTTTATCGGCTAGACACAAATGTAATGACTAATTAGCTCGAATGTTGTCTAGTACTCAGATTAATTAATGTCAAAAGCGACAGCATAAATTATGTTGCTAAGTTTAATAAAATGACAACAAATGTCAGGTTTAGCCTTTCTCGGTTAGATTATTTAACTTCCTTTTTGACCAATCTTACTGACGATAAAATGTGAAATCTTCTGCATATTCAGAAAAGCGAGAACATATCGAGGATTAACAACAAGAATGATCCATGTCCAAAATAGCTATTTAATAGGCATAACTAAATGACACTACAATATTATGTGTGCTTGTTTTTGACCCAATACAAGTGTTAATAGAGTCAGAGTCAAGATATTGCATGTAATTTATTTTTTATTTATGTGCAAAATTTCAACTTAATTTTTTTCTCCTCCTATGCATTTTGGACATAACACATTTCAGCGGCTAACCCTGGATTACGCCTTTGTTAAAATTAATTTCAGTACAGTATTTAGGCTACCTTTTAAGGCTAGAGTCGTTGCAGGTTGGCACCGCTCTAAGTTTAGAGGCCTAAAACTAAATTTTCATCTTACAATACCGACCTAGTTAAAGTTCCTTATACCCCGTCAAGAGGACCAAGATTTTGTAATTAAAACTTAGTAACATTGACACACGCAAGACGTAAAGGGAACGACGGGCGAGCTTGCCAGTTTCCGGGCCCATTATTCTGTTTGCAGTGCTTTACCAGATAAATTACAATCAGTGAACAACCGTGAAAGTTCCAAAAGAAAATTAAAAACATTTTTTTTTCGAGCTGTATCTTGATTTGTAATCCATATCATCCATATCCAGGCCTGCTTTGGTAGCAATAGTAGGCTACAATGAAGTGATGTGTAAGAATGAGATGTGCCGATTTAGATATTGATATGTAGATTCTATATAATATTCCATGAGTGCACATGTCGTCTGTTGTAATCTTTCACTCAGATGGAATGACTGCTGTGTAGGTTTAAGAAATGTAAATTTTTTTTCTCGGAAAACGCCAAACGTTCTCGCTTTACATAATGGGGCGCGTTATAAATGTTTATTAGTATTATTATTATTATTGCTGTAATAAAATACAAGTGGTGAAGAACTGTACACCTTTTTCACCCTGACCATTTTCTAAAAAAGCGCCGCTATGAACTATCTTGAGGTAATAACAGAAGACATTTCAACATTTGAGAGATTGCGCATTAACGATGGGATCTCCGAGTCTCTTACCAGTGCAAGAATTACATTAACTCCGCATGTTGAACGCTACTAAGGATGCAGTAATCACTGATACAGCAAGAGTAGTGGCAAAGACCCCACTATTATTGTTAATGCGCAAGCTTTCTTTTAATCAGTCTGGAGAATAGTTTCGAATAGCCTCAGAGACTGCAGCAAGCTTTGTATAATGTAGGCAAAATATTAAGACTATAGGCTGTTCTAAGTGCAAAACTGCCTTCGCCCCCAGTGCAGCAGTGTCAAAGGGTAAATCTACTGTTCACTCGTGACCATGAAATTCTTTCCAATTACCCGATGACATCATATTCTACTCTAGGTCAAATCTGAATTAATGGACTACATGATGCACTTCCGTGCTCAGGTCACGTGAAGGCTTTCTGGCGTCACAGTGGCGGCAGGGACATGAATGCTACGTACATAAGACTCCATATTTTTTTTTTTTGTGGAGGAAGTTCGCCATGTAACAGCACGAATGAATTACTGAATTTAAGTAAGATAAAAGAAATGGCGTGAAACCCGGTCGCTCATTCACTCATTCATGCACTCATTCGCTCTCACTCACTCACTCGCTCGTTCGCTCACGCACACGTCCACTACGGACTCCTAAAGCAGATTAACTGCGCGTGCCTGGTGTGCGGGTGTGGTTGCGACAGCGACAGTTTTTGGTTCCCAGCCTGGAGATAAACCCCGTGGGGGGAGGTGGAAGGAGGGGTTGAGTGGGTATAAAGAGCGTACTAATTGCTGGTCAACAAAAATATAGTTAATTTACAGATTTTACTTTACCGGACACCAAAACTTAGGAGACAGTTTAGTCTTAAAACAGACACAAGCAGGATTGATGGTGTCAAACACGGGGTACGAGGACCGAAACAGGCTGGGGACCCCTGGTCCAGCCGTTCTATCTTCTCCATGGGGACGTGACCTCAGCTGTAACCAGCAGCAACGCGCTGCAGGATCTGATTCTGAGTACAAGCTTTGGCTCAGGCAACCAGATAATAATATTGACAACATCTGACCTTGTCAGTCGAGAGAAAGAGACGTGCAACAACTCTTGGAGGGTGTACAAAAAAGGTACCGGTACTGTAGAACTTGATTTTAATGGAGTGGTCGGGATTTTTAAAAATCTGGCTGTTCTAACCGTGTACCGTTGTTTCAGATTTGGGATACTATGACATGAGACAGACGGCTGTCCCTGCGGAAAACTGCATTTCAAACCCCCAAAAATTTGCACCAAGAATTGCAAAATTTGCATGCAAAAAGTGGTAAAAACTGCACCATATTCTGCAAAAATAGCTTCGTAACTTGATTATAGATACCACCACATCACACTGTTTATTACTGAAATGTTGCAAAAATGTTGAAATAGAACTCATTTTCTTTGTTCCTGTTCACGCAGTGTTGTGACATTGGCAGAAGTGCGCTATTTGGCTTTTGGCCCAAATTAACTAAATTTGCAATTTGCATCAAATACAGTACAGTACCTATATTTGCAGAAATTTGCAAAATTGCAACCAGGCCTTAAAAAAAAAAAACAGCGGAAATTTGCGATAATTAGCGACCGCAATTTTCTGGGGGAACAGATGCGATAGCCTAGATTATAAATATCGAGCGAAGCCGGCTATAGAAGGCAGTTCCGGACCCAAGACCATGTTTGTATGTCAAATATTACATGCTGTGAAGTCAAACTAATCTTGTCAAAGTGGAGGCAGCAAATAAATGATTATTTCAGTTTGATTTCACAGATCCATCAGTTGTCAAACGACACTAGCCATCACTATAAAGTATAAGCCATGCGAAAATTTGTGCCATATGTGAGCATTCGGGAAGTATGCTAAGGTGACGGGTGAACACTAGGCTCACCGTGGAAGCTAGGGAACTATAATCAAGCAGTAGGTCTATTTAAAGTTGAAATTGCCGTAAAGTTAGCATCGCTGTGATGTAGTGGTGGCATGTTCAAAGTTGCATGCTGAGAGACTCTGGGTTCGATTCTCGGTAGAGGCATGAAATTTTCTAGTGCAGGTTTTTTCGACCCTTCTTCTCAAAATTAATCGTTCACAGTACTCAACTGACAGTAGTTTGGTGAAATCCCTTGTATCACACGTCCCTATAACAAGACCTAAAATTATCGGACTAGGCTCACATTCCTCCCCCTTAATGATAATGATTAGAGAAGAGTACATACCATGCCACCCTATTACATATATGGGTGAGGCATGGAGTTATGCCTAAATAACCGACTACTTGTTCTTCCCGGTCCTTAGTCCTTTATAGTAGCCTAAGTACAGTATAATAGGTTATTGGCTCGCTCTAAAAAGATCAGGGTAAATGTAGTTGCCAGGTTAGTGGCTTGTCGGGTCGACACAGCAGGGGTTATACTAGCCCGACCAAGCATAGAGCGTCCCGGATAGACGCCCACCCCCCTTTCCCTTTTATAGAAATAGCGTCACTTCTGGAAAGGTGCATGAGTCCAGCCAATGACCGGCACTGAAGCTAAGGGTATAAAAATTGCATGCTCACCCGTGTAAAAGGGGTGATCATTGGATTAGAAGATTCTCCTGTACTCACTTCACTATTATATGTGCTTGACTTTCTTGTAATAAACTTGTGTATGCCTTATTTGACGAGTAATGTAGTACCTCTGTGTTCTGTACCTTAAACTAACAATGTAAGGGTCCCAGGGTATACTGTCCCCTCGACATGTACTACAACACCAGAATGGAGTAAAAACACAATAATTAATGGAGCTGCAGCATAAGGCTATTTTAACAATAACAAAGAAGAGGGAAAAACTGGGTTCCTGTTTCAACTGATGCATAATAAATGGATTTCAGTATACAATTCGTCAATATCAGCTCTTTATTGCACAACATCACAAAAGCCATGAATTTTTTAAAAATTATAGCATGGACATGAGAACACTGACACCATATGAGAACATTGACACCAGATATACAACACAGACATGAGAACATTGACACAAGATGCGACACTAATTGTCCCAAAGAGGATCAATAAACATAACTGATACAGTGGCACTTGGATATAAAGTGGTTCATGGAAAAAGAGTGGATTGTTCTTATTATCGAGAAGTACTTTTAATAAGGCCCACCTGGATATTAATAACAATGAATCTCATACTCAATACTGTATCTATTCTATGTCTTCTTAATATCAAGGTTTCACTGTATTTGTATGGTGGACCACGAATATTAATCTTCTCGCTACATATGATGTACAATACATGTATGTCCCAGTCCTTTGGTCCAACCACTGCTTAAACGTAAACATATGTCCCGGAATTAGCATTAGCATTTCCATGTTACTACTCATATATCCCGATTCTTATTTTCCAAAAAATATTTTCCCTGTTATATATGTGCTCTAATACACACTGTGAAGCAACGTGGCAGAGGGGTTACAGTATTAGACTCGACGGTTCGATTCCTGATCACAACCATGTTGCAAGTGCCTTGGGAAGGCATTTCATTCATATTTTCCACAGTCCACCCGTCTGTAAAATGGGTACCTGGCTATAGGCAGTGGAAGATATTGTCAGACTACTAGTGATCAGTGCTTGTAAATGGCTGCGGCACTGTATACTCCCAGGGAGTGGAGAAAGTCTAAGAGTAAACAGGCCTGCTGGGTAATAATAATGTGAAGTTGCAAGAGCAGACATTAGCCTGGATACAAGACTTATAAACTGCATTATTATTATTATTATTTTTACCCTATTTCTATATACAGGGGCACAATATAGCCATAACCTGCTGAAGGATTGCGAAACAATACCTCAAAAAAAGCTACGCACCTACAGACTAATAAACTCATGGCAATTTGATGACATCAACATTTGAAACACATAATGCAGTGAAAGGGTTAAAGAATACTAGCACACTAGCAATTATACAGTATTTTCAATCATGACAAAATGAGCCATGGAGCACAAATACCATGTTAACCCTATTTACTGCATCACATTTCTGTACTATAACACTAATGTCACCAAATTTCCATGATTTCATTTGTCAGTATGTAGGAGCGCTTTATACACGTATCAAATAATGTTTGGGAGTGTCTGATAGAAAAATGGATACGCTTCTTCCAGGAAGTTACAGCGCGTCAAAGAGGCGTTTGGACCAAAGAATAAGGACTTATATGTTTATTGCACATTGCAAAGGGGTTAACAAGGAAGGACAAACATGTTCATCGTATGTAGCAAAAGGGTTAACAAAGGGACAGGTTAGAAAGAGTTTACTGAAGCTGAGATCACGGTCTTCCACCAACCTGTCTCTGTCAATCATTTCTCAGCTGTTCTTTTAATAATGAGTCAGAGGATGAAATGTGTAAGCACCAGTTGAGACAAATGCCCATAAAAGTCAATAAAGGCAGAAAACAAAAGCTGTAAAGTAACCATTCCCACTACATTAAAAAAAAAAAATAGCAAGGATACAGATATTCTGTATTTTCATATAAAATTTCTCTTTTAAATCAGTCTCACAAAAGCCTCGGAAAATAAAAAAATAGATCTCTTTGCTCACTTCTCTGCAATAATGCAGGCATACTTGAATAATACAGTAATTGAATAATAATATGGTATCTATTCATTCAAATATAGTTAGCTGTCATGAGAAAAAACTATTCTCAAAATTGCTGGTTTTATTGTAAAGAGCCATTTTTCAAAAAATACAAGTGGACTGATACATTTCACAAAATGATCATTTGTTAAAAATAATCCATTTATACATTCATTAACCTTCATACTGCACTCAACAAAACTGCACTATTACCACTGACCAAAATTAAAGTTATGGTTGTAGGATACACTTTCAGCATCTAAATTGCCCTATAAAGAGTATGCCCCCCCCCCC
>JAWQUT010000073.1:1537522-1558513 GCA_033807755.1 Ellobium chinense
CACTCTATCTCCCCTTCTTTCCTGCACCCCAAAGTTTGCATTACCTCAGGAAGATTTATAATCCCTGTAAAAATGTACAAATCCTCCTTCAAATTTATAACAAGGGGGGAATGTTACCCCCAAGTCATATGACCTGGAGAAAACATTGGACATATATCTACACATTCTCAAAAAAGAAAAAAATTCAATCAGTACTCAGAGGGTTGATCATAATCAAGACTGAAGTAACGGCTGCCCTACCAAGTAGCCAGCTTAGCCCATTCAATCCCACAATGCACACCAGTGTTCATTATCATTCTATCTCATAGCACCCATCACTGCCCATTCAGGATCCCATTTACTCCCTGAAATGGTCATAGGGCAAGCAACAAGCCCAGACAATCAGAGCAGGTTATTACCAAATTTCACTCAAATGGGCCATTCATAGCACTAGTCTTTGGCTTTCAATTCCTTTCAAAGTCTGATTAGCTTCCTTGGTCTTAGATTTCAGTGTACGAAATTCCTGAAGGTTCAGGACTGAGTGGGTTAGAACTTAGACAGGAAAATTTATTGACATTTTAATGTGCGTTTGATTGTCAGAATCAGTGTTGTTGGACATCAAATCGAAAGTTACATAATATCAATTACAACAGTTATCTTATGAAAGCAGATGACCATAGTAACAAACTCATGAAGCAAAAGGTGTCATAGATGGCAAAGAACTTGGGTCTGCAAGATATACAGCCAGTGTATACAACACACCCATAACCAAATTCAGCTGGGCCACCTGGTGAGGCATAAAATCAAGATTCCCCCTTCGGAAGTTTTTCTCCAATCGGAACACAAGAAATATGGAAGCTGCTGGCAGAAGCATCCAACGAGAGTAATGAACACCCACTGTTATAAACAGAAGATATGGAGTGAACAAGAGAAAACAGAACAAGCAGTAGGAGCCAGTTTTACCAAGGAGGATGGCCATGGTGATCACTCCTGCTTGACGGTCAGTCTCCATGTCCCGGGTGTTGTTACTGTGAAGGATAGCTTCAGTATTGAGGGCCAGAGGGATGGCATAAATCATAGGAACCAACGACAGCTGACCTGTCTGACTGAGATGAGAGAACACAACACAGAGTGGGCCAAAGGTCAAAACAATCAAGATGTCTCCCATGGCAATGTATTTAAGTCCAAGGCCACCTGTATATAAAAAGCTGCTGGATAAGCCACAGAAATAGATCAATGCCAAGTGCTCCAGTTTAGCAGAGGATAGGAGGTGAAGCAGCATGAATCCAACACAGCCTGTCACATACAGTATTGCTCCCATAGTGACCACATCATTTGATGATAAAATATTGTCCACTAACGTGCGGTCATCACTCTTTTTTGTGTCAATACCTCTCACAAAGTCAAAGTATGTGTTAACAAGATTCCCAGCCGCATGCACACACAATGCAGTACACATAGTGGTTAAAAATATGTAGATGTCGAAGACTCCCTGAAATCTATATGCCAAACAGCTCCCAAGGGCTACTGGCATGATAGAGGCAGTGAAAGACCAGGGTCTTAGAGCAATCAAGTAAGTTGACAGTTCAGATTGCTTCTTCTTTTTCTGCGGGCTGGCTTTAACATTGTTACTGACAAATTTTTGTGTCCCATCCATTTCAGTATGGGGACTGTAATGAACACTGTGCTCTACAGGAAAATTTTGACCTTGAGAATTTAGCTGGACAAAGGCTGGGTTGTCATACCCATAGAATCCATGATGAGGTGCTGTGCCTGGCGGAACTGAGTTTAGATTCACTGGATACAGCACCTGCTGTGGGTGGGGAAAAGCTGGATACTCCTCAGTCTGTGTAGCTGACTCCATAAGGGGCAATTGTATCCTAACCTGAGAAGTAAAAATTAGCTGAAATACCAGACTGCATTTGGAAACATACAGTGAAAGAACCAAACTGGGACACTGAAACCCTACAGAAAGATATGGCATTACTTTATGGAACAATTTTCCTTGGGAACCACATCCTCTTCTATACATTCCTCAAAGAACTTTCACCCTGTAAACTCTTACTCTTGCCATTTTCTGTAGTGTAATTCACCTTATAATGAAGACAAGAACAAAAAAAATTGAAAATTCTTTCAGTTATGAGGCAAATTCATTCTATATCCTGAAACCTTGGACTTGGATGTAATTCATTCATTCATACAAAATGTGTAGTTCCATTTTCCCTCCATCACAAATAATCCTTCCCAAATTTCCTTTCACGGATTTCATATACAGTACTGGGAAAAGGTAAATGAAAACAAGAAAGGTGAAAACGAAAAAAAGAAAAAGAGGGCAAAAAATATGTTGTTCATTTGGCAAGCACACCCTCATGTATTGTAGGAATAAATCTGTCCAGAAAAACCACTTTGTCCAGACCCTGTATGGTACACTTTGAAAACAAGCAAGTTGTCTGCTCTACAGAATATGTGTGCAACAGGGTGGCAAGGTACATTCTGTTCTCTTATTCTTGAGGGGGGGAATGTGAGCCGGATTTGATAAAATTTTTAGTTATTACACATTATCTTGGGAAGTGTGCCACTGGGGATTTTACCAAATTGACTGTGAAGGATGAAATTTGAGAAGAAAGGCTGAAAGGCCAGGTATCAAAGCCAGGTTCTCTCAGCTTGCAAGCCTGAATGTGCTACCACTACACAACAGGGATGCTAACTACAGCAACTGAATTTTAAACACCTACGGCTTAAATACTGTACCCTAACTTCCATATGTAAGCCTAGTATTTATCCATGATCTTACACTTACACTCTTCCCAACTGCTCACATATGGGTATCTTGCAATATAGAAGACATTCATTATAATGGAATACAACTGATTTTACCTGTGGAAGACTTGCTTGAATTTGAACATCATTACACTTTCTACATTCAGTAATCCCGTCAGATATCTCACTGGCTGTATTAGCGTCTGAATTCATGATGGCCCCAACGCATGGTACAGTGTGCACTGCCCTGCATGTCAATCTGTTGGTACAATAAACACACACAAAAAAGAATTTGTCAAAGACTGGTCCTAAACATTTTGAAAATAACTGTCATTCTTATTATGCTGTTTGGTAGTATTTGCCGTTCTCTAAGAAGACTGCTTTTATATAAAACAGAAACTTCAAAACCATGACACAGAATGATTGATTTACTATTTACTACTAGGTCAACACCAGAACATCTCTTAAAAGTTTATTGAAAAAAAATATATATATAGTCTAGACTATGTATGTCATATCATAAAAATTTATAAAGTAAAGCTTCCTGAGTAAATCACCCCAAAAAAAGACGGCGCTCAAAATTCAGCTGTAAGTTTTTATTTACACAAAAAAAAAGCCCCTCTCTTATCACTAACATAGTCTACCAATTATAAATAACAACAGATATCAAATCATGGTGTGTATGGCCATCCATGGAAGATGGAAAGGAAAGGTGTATCCTCTAGTGCCAGTAACCGGCTCATGCCAGTAATCGCCACCATCTGTTTGCAATAGTTTCCCCTGAAATTTATAGTGATTCCCTTGGATTACAACACATGGTGTTTCATTTATTTCTCAAACAAAATAATTTAGAATGGCAGAAAAAGATATGATTTATTAGGCTGGGCAGCTCGAGTCAAAAGATCGAGTCGAGTCGATCTTTACCTGCGGCTCGATTAATCGAGTCAGAGAGTTCGGCTCGAGTCAAAAAGATCGAGTTTTGCTCCGATCTTTTTGAGTCGCTTTAATCTGGCTCGACTCAACATTAATCGAGCCACACGCTCAACGCGAAGTTACCGCGGCAGTGTCGCACCTCCTACAATCTAATTATTATTAGATTTAATTGAGATTGCTTATGTTAAGGAAGGGTTAGCAGTGATAGCAGGAATGGGCTGGGAGGAGAAGGATCGTGACTAAGCGTTAAAGTTTGGTTTGGTACTGTCGCTAATTGAGTAACAAAGGGCTCTGATTTGTGTACTATGTGTGTGTGAGTGTGTGTATGTTTGTGTATGTGTTTATATGAATGTGAACATTTAGGGTGCCAGATGAGATTCAGTTACTGAAGAAGTGATAGGCCCTATCCTAGACTGCTCTTTCTAATAAAATGAAACAATAACTGAATGACCGAAAAAAAAAAACCCTGAAGTAAAAATGAAACGGCCCCCAGAAGTCAAAAGAAGGCCCGAAAAAAAAACAATGCCACGCTACTTTACGCGTACTAATTTTTTTATATTTTTTTTTTGGAGGGGGTGGGGGTGAGGGTAAGGAGGGCAAAATAAGAACTGTGAAACTAAGGGAGGGAGGGCAGTAGTGGTGGTGGCGGAGAATAGGGAGCACGCAAGAATGTTGAGACTAGAAAGACCCATCCACGAGGAAGGTAATTTCTGATGACACTGTATAAACAGATCACTAGTGCAGCTGCAAGCCGCTATACTCAATCTTTAGTCGATCTTATGGCTGCATTACCAGCCTTTACCGCGGACTTTCTTTCCCTCCCATATCAAAAAAGCTTGAGTTTTAAAGATCGAGCTTTAATCGATCCCTACGATCCGGGCCACCAAAAGATCGAGCCGAGTCGACTTTTCAAAATCAGGGATCAGCCCATCTCTAATGATTTAGAGGTTTGTATGATCAATTTACCAAGAAAGTGGCGATGCAACAACCGTGACATTTTATTGTTTTGTGAAATGAAAAATGCAATAATTTATAAACATATTGTGCAAATTGCAAAAATAGAGAGCTTAATCTGATTTTCAGTATAGTTATATAACATCTGTTTTGTTACATTTCTCAAGGAAATGACTTTCTTTGAGGGGGAAAAATTAAGGTCTGACATCGCTTCAGCAGCGGGCCGCATGTCTGTGTTGCCACTCTGGCCATGCGCTTTTCCCCAATAGCGAGATATTATTTTTTCCCATTTCCCTTCTCACGGTGTGAAAGCAAATAAAAAAGAAAACTATCAGTTTACAATTAAACAGAATAAAAAGCCATGCATTTTATGCACTGATCCGACATTTCATAGTTAATTTTCCAATAATTTACGTACGATTTCCCCCCTAAGAAAAATGGCTTTTCGTGAAGCAACATCGTCGCTACATATTGGTCCGGAAGTAGGGCGGCAGTAATCGGTATGACGCCGAAGGTAGAGGAATATTGACAGAGACATCAATATAGACTATAGACATCTGTTTCATTATTTCAAGGCGGCAACTGACTTATGCCATTCAAAACAAAGTTTATCTGATGTGAAAATGGTGTTTGATTAAAATCTGAAAGTCTGGCAGGATTCTGTAAGCAAATCTAATAGGAAAATTGCAGTAGATAGATAATAAGACAGCGGTTACCAGCACTTCGAGGCTAGATAGCTGGTAGACTAGACAAGAGTAGAAGTGGAGCTAAATTAACTAAATATTATAGACTAGACTAGATATCCATTCCCAAATTAGATCTAGACTAGTCTAGATCTAGACTAAACTTTATGGCAATCTCCTGGGACAAGATCGCTCTTGCATAGATGCAGTTCATTTAGTCATTGGTTTAGCCACAAGATCGGCCCTATTCCGTGATTATCCCAACTTTATATCATGTTAAGGCCTTCTCTAACGACAGCACCGATTCCATGACTTGTCTACGACTAAATGAACAGTATCATCGGCATCGGTGCTATCGTTAGAGATAGCCCATGTTTTTTAAACCCTTTTAAAATGATGAAGTTGAAGATGACGTGGAGGTGGTGCCGTGGCAACTTACCAAGCTTGGGTATCATAGACTAGATAGACTCTAGATCAATGGGTTGTTTTGTGGTGACCCTTCGACTGCCTTCACTTCGTCATCAGAGACTCCTCAGTGACAGGATGGCAGGAACGGTAAGTCACAGTGACTGAAGAGCACATTTAGCGTATGTCCTCTTGGGTGGCTCTGTAGTCTGTGTAAATAATGAAGACTTGAGGTTTCTAAAACGCCGGTTGACATTGACTGAATACACGCCTTACATCAGCACATGATAGCCACAAGTACTTGGGGTTGCATTATTTATAGATGAGCCATTCCTATTTTTCAATAAATTAGATTTGCAGGGAGACGTTACTATATAATGAGCCTTGATAATAATATCATATATTAGATTCAGCATATCTATTTTTGTTTAATCAATGTATCGTTATAATTTAACACCATATTAATCAAATCACAACAAGTTTCGAAATACAAGCAAACATAAACAAATACAACATTATGTAATGATGTAATTGACTTTTAAACACAAAGTCCTCCCTGGCCATGCTGGCCAGATTGGCCTTGAAATCGCAATTTATGCAATATTCGTCAGAAGTCACAGAAAAACTGCGCTATAATTTGATATATATCAGGCTGGAATAGTGTTTGAGATCTAGGACATTTGGATGCAAATAACAGTGCTACGAGACATCACTACTTCAACTAAAAGTCGTATTTTTTTTTATATTTTGATCCTATGCTTCCTACATTAAAAAAAAATATATAATTAGAGTTCTCATTTTGTGCTAGGATTACCCAAAGAGGTTATAACGTCTTTGGGATTACCAAAAACATAGTTTGCCCTATGCCTAAATGCATTATAAGGCATTGTTAAAACTTAATAAGAAAACATAAGAACAAAGGCTCAATTAATTTTGATTCTTGGGCAAGCTATGGGCCTTGCACTCACAACCTTGTACCAAAAGACCTGGCAGGGTCAACAACTTGACCTTCAGCCTTTAACCTTTTACCTTTCAGCTTGAACACTGTTTTTGTTTTCAATTCATTCTAGTAGGCTAAACTAGACTTGATTCTTGATTTTCTCATTCAAACATATATTTTTGAAATGCCGTTGTCAGCCCGCACTGTTCTAGTCACAGGCGCCTCTCGGGGGTTGGGTCTTGAGTTTGTTAGACAACTCGTAAAACTTCCCACTGCGCCTGAAGTTTTGATAGCAGCATGTCGCAGTCCGGCATCGGCGAATAACCTGCAAATCATTGCTGAGTCAAATCCTTCAGTGAAGATCGTCAAATTAGACGTAGAAAAGGATGAGGACATTGACTCAGCATTCCAGGTGAGATTATCATTAAGTGACAGCCATTCAGTGACAGCGCTGCCTCGTGTCTTGACAGGATAACCGATAAGCATGTAAAAGAATAGGCCTGCAAAGAGCAAAGGTCAGAAGTTCACTGACAAAGAAACCACACCACTAATGTGGAGCACACAACGAGGTAAGCAAGGGTCCCCGGAGTTCTCCATTAAATGTTTTTCCTATAAAAGCGACTGTCAATGTTTTTTTCATTTGTCAGTGACAACCAGGAAAGCATTAGGCTGGATTTGGAGCAACTGCAACAAATTATACAAGGGAATGTGGTGAGGGATGAATCCATAAATTCGTTTAAAGCCAAAGCAAGACTGGATCACTGAGTCAGAGTCAGAGGGACACTAATGAGTCAAGAGATTCTCATCAGCTGCAGATTAACTATGGCACAGACTTCAGGGCAAAATGATATGACAGCTGATCCCACCACATGATGAAAGCTTTGGGTGGACCATGGGTGCATAACATTACAATAGTTAATTAAACTAATACAGTGCAGTCAGACTTATGGCTTGGCAAGCATATCTGTACACTGACACTAATCCCTTCCACTAATGTGAGATGTGATAAATCTGGAGCTTCCTGCCCTACTTGAGTAAAAATACACCTGCATCTCCCAGTCCCACTACAGTATACCCTGGCAACAAGGTGGTCAGTCAGCTAACTGCACAACATGGTGGTCATGGATGCAGCATGACATGGCAACTTAACATTACAACTAAATTCAGTTCACAAAAGTTAATGTGATTAAAAAGCAAGGAACCCCTAAATTGTTCTCATCTCAAGCAGTATTCAACTAAATATCATGATGTGAAAGCAAATATAATCACAGAACACAAGCTCATATTTCAACCAACATTCCATATGTCACATTGCATTTAGCAGTTGTATACAACCAGCCTTCCTCGCGACTGATTATTTTATGCTGCCATATGAGAATATATATCCAGATATTACAATCGCATTTGCTAAGAAGCTACCAAACTGATAATGTCCAGTAAGAATGCTTGGTTTTTTAGTTCAATAGCTGAGCTTTTACAAGTCTAATGTAGCAATTTTTTTACTATTTGTTGATATTTTACTGACATAAAGTCATTTATTTTACAGTAAATGCCTAAGCCCATGCTTATGTTAAATTTTGTATGCCTGATAAAGTAAGATATTTTACTTGGAATGGAAATGAACCGTCAGATATCCATTTGAAACGAGAAAATTTTAATTATTACTTCTAAAGTTATAGTGTATGAAGAATACGTATGGCAAACACTTCACAATATTTTTTGCTTCCCTATAGGAAACAAGAGCAGCAGTAGGCGACCTTGGCCTTAATTTGCTCATCAACAATGCTGGGATCAATGACAAGGCAAATAATGGGGGATTGACCATGCAAACACGTGAACTGATGCAGAGACATTTTAATGTGAATGTTTCAAGTGGGTATATTTTATTATCCTGTGAACTCTAAATCTAACTTACAGTCTAATAATTGTGTAACCTGTTTAGTCAACACATTCTCTAATCCATTAGTCATCTCCTTCACCCCTTCACTGAGTATGACATACTACATACGTCCATATACTTATTGGCAATGCCATCATCCTAGGGCTCTTTCACCGAATGCTTTATATCGGTTGAGGTGCAGTACTAGATGGGAGAATACCGTAATTTTGCTGTCAGTGTTTAAAAAGCATGGCATAGCGAAGGAGTTAAGGAAGCATAAGTAAAAGTAGAAGAGTCATGTTAAATGAACTTGGAGATAGTGAAATCTTGTCAGTAAAATAGAAATCATATTCAGGTCCAAAATTTTCTGCAGCTTCTCTAATTATGTGATCAAGCCACAGTCATAGAGCTTTGAATCAAGTTAATCAATTTCAATTAAACTGCTTCAAGCAACACTAGCTGACAGTGGGGAGACTCTGAAGATACCACAAACCATTTTCAGCCTATTTAGCTTCTACTCCATCACCAACAATCAGAAGATCTAATGTTAGAACTTAAGCCAAATCAAATTAATTATTCTTAGTGTACTTTCATTAACCTACAGGCCCAGTCATGGTGGTGCAGAAGTTCCTTCCTCTACTTCAACAGGCAGCAGCACAGGGTAAGAAGAATGACTTGAGTGCTAGCAAAGCTGGAGTAATCATGATATCATCCGTAATGGGCTCACAAGGAGTCACCTTTAAAGAAGGCAGTGGACTTTCTTTTCATTATAAGTAAGTATTAATCATTTTTTTGTCCACTAATCACAGCTTTTGTTTCTTCTAAGGGACTGTAAATACAGTGGATCCTCCGAGATAAGACCCTCTCAGTTACGACTTCCTTTCGATTACGACCTTAAATCTCGTGACAGATCAGTTTTTCTATATGAACTCCCTCCGAAATCCGACATGCAACCCACTTTGAACCTTTGTTCAGTCTTCACGCCATTCTGAATTGTGACCCACCCACATGGTTCGAATACATGTAGTCGTGTAGTTTGTCGCAGGTCAGTCTGCCTCATGACATAACACCAGCGCGAGCCGCTCGAGCCTGGTTGATTCGGTGCACGATTGATAGGCTACTGTAGGCAAGGCTGCCCTAGGCTACTCTGTCAATCCCACGTATGAATTTGCGGGCAGCAACGTTACTTATGCTAGTTGAATACGATTGAACCCAGGAAATGATGTCACCTAAAGTAAGCCAATGAAATACTATGTAGGCCGTATAGTGGGGCTGGGTGACACCAGCAGCTTTTCAGTATCGCATTCTCTGAGTCAACACCAGAATAGTATAGCTGAACTGTTGACATTGACTGGACACTGAGCCATGATGTCACAATATTATGCAATTCGGGTTGTCGGAGCCAGCCCGCAACATGACACAATTCGCTGTTCAGGGACTCCAGACTGACACCATCAGGGCTCATGTCTGAGCCGCTATTTCCATAAAGGGCATTACTTGAGAAATGATTTTATGAGAATTATTGCAGTGAGTGCCAGTGAGGCAGTGTCGGAAAATGTGTCATGTTGTGACTCCAACCCTGATATTAAAGAGTCACCTCAAAAATCGGTATTGTCAGTGTCGACACTGGTGTCGGAATCGTGCCCACTCCTACCATATGGTATTTGCACTTATTTTCCCAGGTTGTCTTTCGCCAACGGGTGCACATCAAGTCATAATTTTTATCTAGATCTTGGCTATACCTCAGCTCAGGAACATTTACAAAGATCTTATCTCCGAGGATCCGCTGTACAAATGTCAGTGATGGAAGGATTAAAGTTGGCTAATAAGTATAAAAATTTCTAGATCATTGAAATTAGATGACGGCAACTCAGAGTGGTCAGAATTATTGACCAAACACCAATATGCTGTTATAGTGTGACCAGGGCCTATCCCCACCCCTACCCCCACCCCTTACATTCCATCGTTTACTGTGAGACAGCTTATNCCTCAACTCAGGAACATTTATAAAGATCTTATAAACTTTCCTGTTTCCTGTTTCCTGTTTCCTGTTTCCTGTTATCTCCGAGGATCCACTGTACAAATGTCAGTGATGGAAGGATTAAAGTTGGCTAATAAGTATTTCTAGGTCATTGAAATTAGATGACGGCAACTCAGAGTGGTCAGAATTATTGACCAAACACCAATATGCTGTCATAGTGTGACCAGGGCCTATCCCCACCTCTACCCCCACCCCTTACATTCCATCGTTTACTGTGAGACAGCTTATGTGAAACTGCACTATACTGAATCCCTTGTTTTTTTACATTAAAGAGCTATATCTACATGAATATGTCACATGTTAGTGGATGGATAGTTGAGTGTCAGAGAGGGCTGTTCAGGCCAGTTGTGTAGCAAAAAAGCGGACTGAAAAGGTAAGGGACAGGCATGTTTTAGTCACTGCACAACCTGAACTGCCACATGGATGGACGTGGGTTTGTCTTTTTTTTTCTGTTCTATGCAATTAGGGAACATATGGTTTAAAAGTGAAAAGGCTACCCACTTACCCCCTCGCCAAGGTAGTTACATGTTGATAAGCTCTGTGCCTTAGTGCCTTTGATCAAAACAGCCAATCTCCCATAACATGCGACATGGTTGATATCAACTATCAGCTGGTCCTGGAACAAGTATTATGAAACATGTTGTGAAGGCACTGTATCAATGTCTGATCTGGGTAGTTTATCTCCTAATCTTCTCAAGATGTGATAAGTATTATGGAAGTGTCGGGGCACCTAAAGGAGGGCTCTGTAATGGCATTTATTACGCCTCTGTTGATAAATAATTGAGTACATTGTCAAACAGGCCTATCTTTGATCTTTCCTTAACATAGCTTAAAATATTGCACCACAGAGTTATAGTGCCATTACCTAGGACTCTTATACAGTATAAACAAATTGTCTTTTTTTATAAAATATTGCGCAAAAGCTGAAGTTATGATGACACAGAAGTGATTAAATGGAGTTGACTGTACTTGATTATAATGTATATGAAAAAATCAGGTATTCAAAAGAACTTCTCAACAAATTTGGAACTATTTCTAGTATGTGAGGTTAGTTCTTTCCTTACTGAATTTTCATAACGTTGACCATGTGGGAGTTTATTTTTTTTTTGTTATGCCTTGTTGTCGTTAAATAATTATTGGGTGGCAAAGTTGTAATGGTACTCGAAATGAAGCTGAATGAAAAAGAATAAAAAGAAGCTGAAGCCTCAAAGGGCTGTTGTGGCTTATCAGATTTTCCAAATTTTATAAGACATGGACGGTGGTGGCCTTTATAGATGTTTCCATGTACTGTCACTAGACTTTATTGGTCATCCATGATCACTTCTAGATCCTGTCACAGCTAAAATGTTTGGCATGTTTGAATTCAAACTTTCTGGTGAAGTATACTGTTAATAGTGTAGGGATGCTTTAGGTTTTTTTTGGTTGTTTTTTTTTTGGGGGGGGTGACATTTCATGCAACACATTGTTTGTTCTTGTTCAGAGAAAGGGTCGTTGGAAATACAAAGGTTCAATCTTTCGTAATTCTCAAGGTAACTGTTTTTGTTTTTTTCTTTGGCCCCAATCATTAAAAACTCCCAACTGATGGAAAACGTCTCTGTATGTTTGGTGGCCAGTAAGAACAAAGGAAAGGAGCTGCATCAATTTGTGCTTGGACTTGACCGGTGACTGACAGTTCTGCAGAATGTTAGCTATTATTTGTACTTATTAGATCAGTAGATGGGAATGAGAAGTTGAGATCTTTCTGTCTTACAACCACTGAATGGGACAGTCAAATCTGGAAATGCATAGTCAGGATTTGGTATGAGATATCATTGATCTGTGAATCTCATGTGGATACACATGTAAGTTACAATTCTTCTCTTCATGTTTTCAACAATTCTTTTGTCAGGTGCTCCAAATCGGCTGTCAACATGGCCTCCATATTGATGTCGCGAGAACTGAAGGACTCTGGGATATTAGTCATGGCCATGCACCCTGGCTGGGTACGCACTGACATGGGGACAGACAAAGCACCAGTCTCACCAGAAGAGAGTATTGAAGGCTGTCTTAAGGTCATGGGAGATGCAGGAGAGGAAAGCAATGGAAAGCTGATAACTTTCAAAGGGGAAGTTTTGCCTTATTAGAAATACTTTCTAGCAAGAGCAGTTGTTACATCATCACAAATGATTAGAACCACATTAAACTTGGCCTCTTCACTTGAGGCGGATGAAAATTCAATGAGCATTCAGGTTACTAAAACTAGTAGTTGGTGTTCTTTGAATAAGCCTCCTCGTTCAGGAAAACTTACAATTTCATTGTCTTTTGACAATGTATTATGTTTAGAAAGACATAAAGCAGTTATGAGATGTCAGTATTCAAGATATTTTTCATACACATTGCATTTAAAGTTGATCTGTGTGTGTACACTTGCACTGAAGGAATTGCAATAACAACTACAACGAAAAAACATTGCACTGCACTTATGACTTCTGCTATCATGTTTTTCTGTGAATTAATCAGATCCTACTCAGTATTATTATGTTTAGTGGAAGGAGAGGTTCTTCTTCTTCTTGTTTAGGTCTAGAACCTCTCTATGGAGAGTTGTAGCATGTAAGCCTTCACTTTAGCCATAGTGTGCCTCAGTTGAACACATTGAGTGCTATAGGAACAAGGCATTTACTAATTTAAAACTGAATGTTCAGCTCCTGTGGAGCATGTTGTCAACAGGTGGTGTGTTAGGCAGCCCTGAAAAATGCAGATTAAGAACCTCTGTGCACAGGTAATTTTGTATGACCTGCCAATTATAATTTTTGTGCAAAATATCTGTTATTTGGTGCAGTGCTTCATTTGATATTGTCACAAATCATGACAGCTATTTGTTATTAATGTCACACATCTGCATATTTTTAAAGTAACTTTGTGGACAAACGTTTTCTGAAAGGTAGTTTAGTTGGCTACCTGAGCAGAAGTTACAACCTTCCTCTCTGTTATGAATGTTGGTAAAGAGCATCTGAGGTCTTTATAATGTAAACAGTTCATGTTAATGATGAATAAGACAGTGCTTTCCAGCTGGCATGACCCTACAACTTCAGCAAACCTCCCAACATAAAAAGAAAAAGGGCTGATTCAAAGTATTGTTTTCATGCAGTTTCCCTTTTGTAATTCTATATATGTTACAGGGAAGCTACTCTTCGAGAATTCGCGGAAATCCGAGAATATTGGCAGCTTTGAGAAAGCAATCTGAGGTCCGTCTGAGAATCTGTGACTACTCTTGGAAAAAAGAAATTCCAAGATCCCAAATTTTATTGAAGTTTTGGTATGGTCGTTGTATGGATAGGTCGGAATTCACAAAAGGTGTTTCAGTACAGCCAACATATGGCTAAACGAATTACAAGTAATAAAAGGTCACATCTGGCCTTAGTAATCGCATGTCATAAATTCTGAACTGTTGTGGAAGCGATTATTTTGGTTTTGAAAATCTTTTGAAGACAGGAAACCATACCAGGGACACAAATTCAGCATTACGCTTTCCAATGCATGCTTTCTTCTGTGGAAATTACCTTGTAGGCCTAGCCTAGGCAGCACTGGGACTGACTGATTGCCCGTCAGTCTTGCTCGTCTTCTTAATCTTTGGGTGATGTGTGGGTTAAGCTGGTCAACTTTGCTGAGCACATAGTTCTATGTTAATGTGCTGAAATAGTCTGAATCATGACTGGACACAAGATATCTAAACAGCAAATCTTTTAGGGACATTATAGTAGTATCTAGAGACTTCCTTTAGGAAAGTTTCTCTTACCAAATCCCAACCCAGACACTTGGAGAAACAAGATTTTGAAGCAGCTTGTTCAGGTAGCCATTGTGTTTACAATTTACAGTCAATTTCTGACATTGATGAAGAACGTGTTTGAATGACTAATGAGAAGGATCAAACTATGTGATGAGTTTTATTCATACAGCCTCATCTGCTGTCTAGTCCTTGATAATCACAGGTTGGCAAGTCTGTCTTTGATTACTGTACTGTATAATTATGTAGTTAATTTATTTATTTTCATTGTTAAAGAGATAGCTTTATTTCTTTATTGTTTAAGATAGCTTTATTTAGAGATCAAATATGATTTGGCTCTTTAAAAGTAGAAATTTCAGATTAAAGACTAAGTCCACATGAATTTCCTTAAAGCCACAAGGGCTTCAGAAAGTTTTATTAAAAGTGAGTGGCATCCCTGAAGTTAACTCATGAAGTAATGTTTATTGAATGTTTCATGTGTGCAGTCCTATCCGCTTATTATGTTACACTGTTGACCTATATACCATGGTTGTGGTGTGGAATTTTTTTGTCAATAAACTTGCTAAATTTAAATTTTGCTAACTTGCTAAATTTCTCAGTTCTTTCATTAGTATATCATTCAAACAGAAATTCAAACAAAACAAATCCATTCATTATATTACAAATGACTGTACAAAATAATTAATGTAACACGAACATAACACTCCAGGAATAAGCCTTAACTGCTGTAAACAATAACCAGTCCTAGTTCTCATGTATTCTGAAATTATTTTGAACCTTGCATTGGCATGACTCTTACTGTTCCATTTCTGTAGTTCAGCACAAGTGTTTTGAGGACAGCTAAATATAAACACAAAGTATCAGATTTGTGATTTATCAAAAAAATAATCAGAGGGTATCCATTTATTATTTGCCCTCCTTAGAACTGCAATTGCTTCCGGTGTTCTTTGTAAAGGCACATCCCTTTGTACTATTTTCAGAACATTTGAATATTTGTGTTTCAAAAGGTTGTCACTGGACATGACTGTTGTAGATGAATTAAGTTGATCAGTTAATAGATGCTTTGAAAGCAAGTTTTCTTGAAAAACTTTTTTGACTGATTATAATTTCAATATGTGAAAGGAGGCACATTTGAAACAGGAATATCTGTATGACATTTTAATAGCAAGCATCTTTAATCACCACACCTGATGTTCATAACATTTCTTGACATGAATCACCAGATATTTGTTTTAGTTGATAATATCAGCACTGTTCTTTGAAAATGGTGTAAATCATCTTCTTGACTTCTGAGAGAATGCTGGTGGGAGTGGAGAGCAGGGAAAGGAGAATGGGCAGACAAAGTGTTTTCATGGCAAAACAGAAAAGAATCAGTGTGTATCTTTGCAGCAGCAGTTTTGCCAGGAAAATGGTGATGCATTTTAACATTTTTTCACATGTCAACTTGGGCCTTGATGTCATAAATAACATGAGAAAAGTCTGGCTTAGGGCATTTTTAAAACAGAATGATAATATGCATGTATATATATTTAATTCCTGTGTGTCTCCCAGGTAAAGTAATCATCATGTTGACAATCCACATTCAGTGTGTTGGTACAGTACAACAGTCCTGTTAGTGTTACCCACATTGAACTCTCATGACACTACTCTTCCATCAGCACAAGGAAGCTTAGTTATGTTGGCCATTGCGCACTGTTACAGTAGTAACTGATGCAACCAAAATCCCACCAATAAACGTTCCATTTTTTTTTTTCTCCATTAACATACATGTACTGGCTGCAAAATGTTTTTTTCACCTGAGATCAGGGTCTCACCTAATCACAGCAAATTTTTCTTCCTTTCTTTACTGATAGGCTTGCTCATTTCCATTGACAAAATATGGGTCAAACTGCCATTATCCCTGTTACATCTTGCTAGCATGAATGTGCTCTGCTGTTACATGGCACAGTTAAGTCACTCACACCAACAATGAACAGACCACAATGTGCTTTCCGATCAACAGCATGTACAGTCAAACATCAGCTTGTTACTGTTTATCCTTAAAACTACTTGCCCTGCTTGGTGGAGCAGATGATTAAAGGACATAACTGTGATGCATTTATAATTTCTGTAGGCCTATTTATCTCCCCTCATCATCCTGGATTGTTAGGTCTTTGACACCTATTGTTTTTTCTTCTTTTGGCCCTATTAACATTTTGTGTTATTCTAAATATACCACAGTGATTTGGGGAAATTTCTTTCAAGGAGGTTAAAGTACTTCTTTTGCCCAATCTTTTAACAGGAAGAAAAAGGGGGGTCAACACCCAAAATTTTTCACAAATGTCTTTCAAAAAAGGTCACCTCAAATTCTGATTTGGTCCCCAGGTTTTCATTTGGCTGGTTTTGACCACATTTGAATACATAGGCCTACACACTTTATTTTTTATCTAGAATGCTCAAATTGTACCTGAAACTTTAGAATTGGATGCTTTATTTAGATCTCAGGTCATTTTACACATTTCTACACTCTGACACTGGCTGGCAGGGCCCNAAGTCGGGGATTTATTTTTCTTTCGGTTTAGCCGTGGTTTCGGTTTAGCCGTGTTCGGTTTTAGTGTGTTCGACTGTACTTGCCCTGCTTGGTGGAGCAGATGATTAAGGGACATAACTGTGATGCATTAATAATTTCTGTAGGCCTATTTATCTCCCCTCATTATCCTGGATTGTTAGGTCTTTGACACCTATTGTTTTTTCTTCTTTTGGCCCTATTAAAATTTTGTGTTATTCCAAATATACCACTGTGATTTGGGGAAATTTCTTTCATGGAGGTTAAAGTACTTCTTTTGCCCGATCTTTTAACGGGAAGAAAAAGGGGGGTCAACACCCAAAATTTTTCACAAATGTCTTTCAAAAAAGGTCACCTTGAATTCTGATTTGGTCCCCAGCTTTTCATTTGGCTGGTTTTGACCATGTGTGAATACATAGGCCTACACACTTTATTTTTTATCTAGAATGCTCAAAGTGTACCTGAAACTTTAAAATTGGATGCTTTATTTAGATCTCAGGTCATTTTACACATTTCTACACTCTGACACTGGCTGGCAGGGCCCCCAAAAAATGGGAATTTTATATATTAGTGGATTAATTGGGTTGTACATAATCAGTGATTTGCCCCTCTAACAGGTGTCACAAACCTGTTAGCTTTGATGCTATAGTATCTGTGTGCCTGTCACACTCCCCAATTAGCAGGAAGTGATGGATTTAACCTGCCTCGATCTAGCCAGAGTGGTTTCTTTGAGTCTGTTTATTGGCCTGCAGTAACACAGGGGTCAGTTTAGCTATGGATTACATGACTGTTCCACCAAACCAACAAATTTCATCCAAATATTCACTTTCTTAAGTCTGTTACATAAATTATCAGTAATATTTAACATTGCTCATGGTACAATTCATACACTCTCTTTATATTATTTTATAATTATAATATAGGAGAGCTTTAATCAGAAAACTGACGTCTGTATTTTCACTTCCAGACAGANTGTATTTTGATGCAAAAGGAAATGATCACCCTTTCTCAAATGCATATGTCGGGTAATCTTTTTCGTCAATTATCTCAAAATCACAGTTTTCGTCACTCTATCCCTTCGATCTGACTTTTTTCTGGTCCAATTTACATAAAATTTTGCATAACAACTCTCCAAGCCCCTGTTTTGAGAATGTCACGGGTTTTTTTCGATATCTTGTGTTTTTTATTTTTTATGAATTTTTAAAGTTGAAAATTCTCAAAATTTTCAATGTTTTTTCATAACAATTTTTAAAAAATTAAAAAAAAAAACTATCTAAAAAATCAAAAAAAGCCCGTGACATTCTATTTTAAATAAAGTGATCTTTCAAATGAAAAAAAAACCAGCATCCTACCATTTGTTGTTCTCCAGATCGAACGGTTCAAAGTTATACATATTTTCCAATATGGCGGCCAAACAATTGGCGTTTCCATAGCAACGGAGTGAGGAGAGGGCAAAACACCCGCGGTTATCTTCCTTCCTGGCCCTATCTGACCCATTTTTCACCCCAAAATGACAAACTTCCCTGTATTAATGAAAATGACCTCGTTCTGCTGCACGTCCCCTTAAGTCTGTTACATGAAATGATCAGTAATATTTGACATTGCTCATGGTACAATTCATACACTCTTTTTATATTATATTATAATTATAATATAGGAGAGCTTTAATCAGAAAACTGACATCTGTATTTTCACTTCCAGACAGACAAACTCAAGATGGGATTTAGCCATGTCTGTTTTTTAATGCTTTTTTATTATTTATATATGCCTGGATATTTTGCTGCAAATAAAATTTTGAAAACATAGGTAGCTAGAGAAAAGGTCTGTGCAGTTTGTTTTTAATGAATAATAATCTACATCTATTCATTGAAAGCAGCATGGGGCAATATCACTGATGTTGAAGATTGTGTAAGGAAATGTTCTTTTCACTATTCAGCTGCAGCCAGACTTAGCCTGATGACCATCTTCATATAGCATGCATCTGTGAAGGCAGCTGGAATTCAGAGATTTCCATTTACCCTGTAATAATAATAACAATGCAGTTTATAAGTCGCATATCTAGGCTAATGCTGGCTCACACGACTTCACACTATTATTGTCCAGCAGGCCAGATATTTCTAGGATGTTCTCAACTTCCTGTGGAGTGTACAGTGCCACTGCCATTTGGAGGTGCTGATCACCGGCATTCTGAAATATACCTATAGCCAGGTACTCATTTTACAAACGGGTGGACTGGGCAAAATGTGGATGAAATGCTCTCCCAATGCACTTACAACACAACCATGGTTGGGAATCGAATCCATGACCTTTAGATCTTGAGTCCAACACCACAACCATTCGGCCAAGCCGCAATAGACTATACAGTAAGCAAAAGTAAAAACAAGCTCATTTAAACCATAAATGCCACTTAAATGAATGAAATAAGAAGCCCTTTATATTTTCCTCTTTATCTTTGTTAACAAACTGTTAGCTCTAAACAGAAATAACACAATGACTAAACCAAAAGGGACTATCATCTGGGGGGTCAAATCAGCATGTACTATACTATTCTGATTCACCAGAATTAAGGCCAATTCAATATTGTGAGGGCAGATTACTTCATAGAGCAGAGTGAGAAACTCCACATGTGCTTTTTCACACTGCTGCAGGCAACACTAGCACTGTAAGTGACATTTCTGAGGGAGGGGCAAGTGATCATAGGACTGTTTGTATGGCGCCATGGAGGCAGAATGAAAGCCAACCTGTGCTGCGCACCTGTCTGACAGGGCAGATATTGTAGACGTGCCTTGTTTTGTTTTTTTTTTTAATCAGAAATGACAGGCAACTGATGATTTCAAGGCATGTGAATGCTCTGGAAGAACAGAAAAAAAAAAAGAAAATGAACCTGGACTGAATTTATAGATTTTGAGGCTTCCCTGTCTAAACCAAAACTCTTTTTTAATCCAAGGACTACAGAAAGCCAAAAATTGTCAGAAAAACAAAAATCAGATCCGAATAATCGGGCACGTAAGCAAGAAAGTAGGATGAATGATATATATAGCTACCTCTATGTTGAAGAAAGATATGTATGTTGATCCTGGTTGCCAAAACTTTT
Organism: Ellobium chinense; assembly: GCA_033807755.1. NCBI lineage: Eukaryota > Metazoa > Mollusca > Gastropoda > Ellobiida > Ellobiidae > Ellobium > Ellobium chinense. The sequence continues at coordinate 1,557,499 of JAWQUT010000073.1, forward strand.
GCCATTGGCTGCTGCCATCACTGTAAACTGAAAATAAGTCTTTAGTCCTGCGGATTTCGATTTACCCATCGTCTACAGTATGTAATTGATCTTCATTTTCCAACCTCCTTCTTATCAGTTCAGGAACATAATTAAACATGAGGAAAAATGCTGTACAGTAAAAGACAATCACCAATTGATTAATTTGAATCTCTTTAAGTATTTTGCGGTCGAAGTTACATGCAGCACCAAATAATTCCCTCTTAGCTCACATGCTATTTCAAAGCCTGCACCAACTTACATTAACTTGAGAGCCCATTATGACATGGCTATTCTAAAATTCTTTAGCCAGTGTCTTTGTGTCTTTAATATCAAGGGGGCACCTATCAGAAACAACTACTTTTCTAAGGAACAAGGTTCAAATCCATAGCCCTGGCAAAAGAGTAGTTAGGTTCACATCTCACTGTCTACTTAATACAAAGACAATTTAAATTCCTTATCTACCCACTTTTTTAGAATTAAAAAAAAATATAGCTTCTAGTTCTAATAGAATAGTTTGTCTTTAAGAATGAACAAAAGGGACTGAATTTTTTGTTTTTTATTCACTTCTGAAGTTTTTTTTAACTGAAGTGTGTAGAATCTGTTAAAGAATGAAGACAGACTTCAGATGATTTACTGAGTAAAGAGTACATGTAAAGAGTACAAAGCTACTGGTCACAGTGCACTGCATATGCAATTCCTCCCTCCTCATCCCCCTCCACCCCCCCAAAAAAAATCCTTTCCCCTGTTGATTACATATTTCTTACAACGTCAGCACCTCCATCCGTGACCCTCCCTGCACACACGGTGCAAATACACAATTCATGAATCACCCGTTTGGAAGTACAGTTTATGTATATGGACTGCTCATTTACAAGATGATAGGAGATTTGACATGACAGACCAATTAACGTCTACTATACAAATAAGGGACAGCACATTAAAAACATGCATGTCCAAAGCAAGGATCTTTTGAAAATATGATATGATATATATA